>JAQQAC010020790.1:2025459-2099281 GCA_029783875.1 Phataginus tricuspis | reverse complement strand
TGTAGCCCTACCTTTCGGTAACTCAGGGGGTGCTTTGTCTTGATCATTCAGTTTAGGCTGTGTTTCTGCCATGATAATACTAGAAGTATTATCCTAGAATAATACTGGGTAGTAATAAAAACTAACCTTGAGCTCCAATTAAGCAAAGCGTTATCCCCCCAAAAGAATTTTAAATATTCTATGTAATAGATCTGTATTGTGAAAAAAATTACATTTAATTATTATTATATTTTGAATTTCATCAGAATATTTTTAGAAATTTGTTTTGTCTCTTGTATCTAAGTACCTGTATCATATCCTTAATTTTCTGTCATGGTCAGCATAGCCTAAAATACTTGTTCTTGGGCTCTTTACAAAAAAGATTGCTGACTCCTATTTTAAGGCTGGAACGCTGTGGAACAGAGTGTTTCCTGGAGTGAGGTCCCTGAAACCTCTTTCCTGCCAGATGGTCAAATAATGTCCCTGATAAGTCCCAAAGTAAGAAACAAACAAACCATGACCACAAGCAAATGGAGGAACAAACCTATTTCACTTTGTTTAACCCAGTGGTTTCCAAATATGTTTGAAGTCAGATCTTTTTTTAGATAACAACCCTCAGTTGCACTTTGAACCCTGGTCCTGAGCAGGTACCCTTACTCACACTCCTGTGCTCTCCAGATGTGCATTCATAATCTCCAACTGTCTGACTACAATGGCAGGGAAGTCTACATTTATTTTAAGTTATACAGTCTTTTCCTTTTGCTGGGCCAACCTTGTAGCAAAGTGGGGACTATGCAAGCTGGAACAATCCTTCTCTTTCAACCCTGCGAAATGTTCCTTTTTAAGGCTCCATACTGTGTAGAGTAGTGCAACATGAGGATGAAGGTATATAGATCTACAGACAATGTGGAACATTTGAAATTATTTGCCTGTTTGTGGTGGAGAGTTTGAGCCAAGTTATCTGCCCTCTCTTGCTTGGTTTCTCTTGTGATTCTAACAGAACAGTGTCCAGCTTACTCTGCTCGCCTGAGTTTCCCTGTAGGATAGCTACAGCCCACAGCAGCATCACATAGCTCAGCCTGCGCTGTGTGGTTCAGTCCTGTGTGGGGCCTCCCCAAGCACCACCCTTTCAACAATAATAAGCACCATCTCTTTTGAACACTGTGTACCCTCCGGGTGGGCCATGGCACTAGCCTTTGTCAGTGGTCAGATTGATTCACGTGGCACTTGCAGGGTCAAACTCATTGAGGTGACTTTATCAGCAGATGTCCAGCAACTCAGACATAAACATTGGTTGAAGGAAAGAGGAGGTGAATAAATGCCATTAAGCCCCAAGGACTTGCACCTGAGTGGGCAGGGACTTGTGAAGTATAGAGGTTTCTAGGCTGCTCTTTCCACAAAGGATACTATATGCCACACTGGAGGGTTTTAGCCTCCCTGCAAGTTCACTTCTGGATTCAGTGAGACCAAATAATGACAACAGAACATTGTGGATAAAAGGGTTTACACCAAGGTTTATTCTTGTGTCAGCAGGTTGAGTGTTAGAATCACGTCCACATCTGGCAAGTCTTCAAACGATTTTAGCCTCTGTCTCCACCTCCGCCTTCTGGCAGAGCACTGGGCAGAGCTCTTTATATAGCAACACAGACAATTACAGCTCATTGCCAACATATATAAAATGTGTGTAAGCATGCACCTATGCAGTAGGCCAATTATTACATCATTGCACATGCACAGTAGGCTAATAGATTAGGGGCAGGTGAGCATCCTGGCCATTGGAATTTCCATTTTCCCTACATATATATATAGAGAGAGACAGAAGAGGCAGAGCAGGAAAGCTGAATGGAGGTGGTGCTGAGTCCCAGACCTGACCAGCCCACCAAGGCATCTCTTGGATCATGTCCTTCAAGCTCTCTTGAATGTTATTTTTTTCCTCTGTGAAAGGGAGTAATACCAACCTTGCTGGATTCATATGATCATGGAGCTACATAGGGAACTGATGTGAAAGGTAGTAAATATTTGCTACATGGTGAGAGCTCAATGGATGCCCCTATGTTTAAGTGGTTATTAAGGGAGGCTATTGTAGACATGGAGACTTGGTCAATGTGACTCCGTTAGTGGGAGAACACAGGTTTCCTTCATCCTGGTTTAGTGCTCTGTGTAGTACGTTTCTCTCTTCAGTCATCCATTAACTGAAGAGGAAATCCTGATTCTAACCTTGGATATTCCTTATGAATCCTGACTTCACTTTTAGATTCAAAGGATGGGTGCCTGGCCTTCAGTGTGCATTGGTTGTGCAATATGGGTTGACTTTTTAAGAATAAAGCTGGAAATCCTGCCCTCCAGAAAGGGCGCATCCATTTGCCAGTACTGCTCATGTTGCCTGCCAGGCTGGGAGTCGGGAACACCAGGTTCATAGGTTCCCCAGCAAATGAGTGGGTGGCTTATCTATGCCTCAGGTCTTGAAGAAAGTGGAACACCCTCAAGTGAGGTGCTGCCTTCTTCCCACACACCTGGTTAGAGCGGATTGGCTGGGGCATGGCAGAGTGTTCACAGGAGCTGCCTGAGAGCACCGAGGCGAGCCCCAGCCTGTCAGGGAGCAGGGAAGTGGAGGCCGCAGGAGGAACAGGACAAGAGTGCTCGCCGTAGGCTAGAGTGGGCAACCCTTTTCCCCTCAAGAAAATAATATGACACCCGATGTCTACATTTCTTCCCAGGTGGACTTACAAAAGTCCTATTAAACATGATTCAACGATTCCACTCCTGGGTACTTATCTGAAGGACGTGAAAACACTAATTCCAAAAGCTAGCTGCTCCCCCATGTTCACTGCAGCATTATTTACAATACTCAGGACATAGAAGTAATCTAAATCTCCATCCATGGATACATAGATAAGGAAAATGTGATTTATATACAGTGGAATAGTATCGAGCCATGAAAAGAAGACTTGCCATTTTCAACAACATGGACGGACCGTGAGGGTGTTATGCTAAGGGATGTAAGTCACACAGAGACAAGTACTGTATGATCTCACTTGCATGTGGAATCTAAAACAAACAACAAAAAATCCAAGCCAGTCTTTCCCCCAAACCCCCTACCCTGAACTCATACTGGTGGTCCCCAGAGGCAGAGTAGGGGTGGCTGCAATGGGTGAAGGGGGTCAAACTGGGTACAAAACTCCAGTTATAAAATAAATAAGTCATGGAGATGTAATGCCTAGAATGGTGACTATAATTAATCATACTGTATTGTATATTTGAAAGTTGTTCAAAGAACAGATCTTAAAAGTTCTCATCACAAGAACAAAGTTGTAACTGTATGTGGTGATGGATGTGAACAGGACTTATTGGGATGATTATTTTGTAATATATACATATATCAAATCATTGGTACACCTGAAATCAGTATAATGTTATATGTATATTAGCACAATAAAAAAATCCGTTAAACACATAAAACATATGAACTATGATAATACTCCAGAACTGATAGGGCTGCCTGGGTTTCTATGAACTGAACTGGGCATCTACTCCAGGCTTGTCTAGAACCCCTGTACAAGTATACCAAAGACTAGAAAATAAGGAGTCTTTTCCTTCACCCTGCCCCCAAACCAGTCCCACTTAACTGAGTTTTCTACTGTGAACAGTTTCTTATGTATCTTCCAGATATTTTCTATGAATATATAAGTACAGTAGGTACAGATTTTACAGGAGTTATGGAGAGACTGACATTGGACGTGCCATTGAAGGAGGAGCTCTCTGAGGGCAGAGCAACCAGCAAGTGCAGAGTTCTGGGGTCGGACTGTGCCTGGCGTTTGAGGAGCAGCAGTGAGGCACTGGGGCTGGAGCAGACCCAGGGGAGAGGTGGGGTGGGGTGGAGAATGCACAAGGCTTTGCAGGTCCTGGCAGGGATTGGAGCTTTTACTGTGAGCGAAATGAGCGCCATTAGAAGAGGTATGACATAATCTGGTTTATAAAGAGAATTATTTAGAAGTTCTTGTTTATTAATCCAGGTGAGAGATGATGGTAGCATGAACCTTGATGATGGTGTAGTGTAAGAATAGCTGGATCCTGGACGTATTTTAAAGCAATAGCTAACTAATGTGATTTGTTGTTGGACTGGTTGTGGGGTGTGAGAGAATGAGAATGTAGGGCAACTTCCAGATTTGGTGGCTGGAAGGACAGGGTCTCCACTTCATGGTGGAGCCAGTACTCAGAACCAAGTCTGCTGGGCTGCCTGCTTCACGTCTTCTCCCCGGGGCCCATGCAGCTTCCATAGCACCGTGCTGTGGTCAGATGCTGTGCTCCAAGGCAAAGAACAACACTGCAGAAGATTGCCTTCTATTGGGTTGAGGGCTTTCTAGCCCAGGTAAGTTACAGTGTCTGAGAGTGCGTTATACTGGTCATTCCTGGTATTTAAAATATGCTTATTAGAACCCAGATCATTCATTCCTAGAATTCTGGATTGACTGTTGGGAATAACCACACTATTCTGGAGTCCTGCGTTTCTGCTGTTGTTCATGGCGCTGTGCCCTGAGTTGCACTGTGCTTTTTTTTAGTTCATCACTTATTTTCTGTGTTTTATAATAAAAACACAATGAAGACAAATGTACTGTTCATAATCTTCTTCTTGCAGCCACTTCAAATGAAAATTTAATTAAATGTCTTTACATCATAATTTTAAAGTATTCTTTCAGTAATAGTGTGAGAGCTTTAAGAATCCCTGGGCCTAAAACAAATTTCTGCAAATACCTTTACAAAATGCCACTGTATGTGTAGACACTATTACTTAAACAAGATTATTGTTTTTATTTCTTTATTCATTTTATTAAAGTATTTAAAAGATGAGCTTATGATGAGGGGTATTCAGTTAAGGCATTCTTGAAGTGTCGGAAACAGCATCCGAGCAGGCCATTGACCCTTCTGTAGCTTTATTGCTGTGGTTCTTACTTCTGGTGACTGTGGGGAAACACCTGAAGAACTAGAAAAGAACACAATCTCCTACGCTTGTTGGAGTAGGGCCCTGGGCCTTTGGTATTTTTATGAAGTTTCCTGCATGATTTTGATTCTCTCCCAAGTGCGCCAACCACAGCTTTTGAGCATCAGGCCGCACAAGATCCTGCACGTGAGGAACTAGAAGGCGAGGCTGTCGTGTGCTGAGGCCCCTCAGACGCTTCAGGTGTGATGCCTGACTTCCCGCATTCCAAGAGTGTGACTACTTTATACTGTTAGCAAACTGATTGGAATTGGCAGGAACCCCAAAACTTCATGCCTAAGAATACCTCGTGCAACCTTTCCTTTGAAATCGAGCCGTGGGAATCTGGAGGTCCAGATCTGCAGGTGGTATATTGGCTTCTGCCAAAGCGATTCTCTCATTTCCCAGCCAGATGCGGCTCTTGCTGTGGTTGCTCCCAAGACTATTTTTCTGCCACGGAAACTGTGGTGGCTGTAAGCGGACAGGGCCTTTGTGCACCTGCTCGGGACGGAGTCTTCCCTAAGCAAAGGCGGCTGGGAATACCACTCTATAGTCATGGAGGAATGGGCGTCTGCAGGGTTTGGGTCTTTTAGATCCTAATCTTATTTCCTCTCTATTTACTTTTGGGTTTCCCATAATAGTAACCATTAATGAGTGCTAAGCCCTGTTCCAGGTGCTTTATGTATAATATCTTAATTGATCCTTGTAAATCCCACTGAGAGATTATTATCCCCATTCTGTAGAAAAGGAAATGGAGGTACAGAGAATTTGCCCATGTTTACTCCAGTTAGTTGTGGGAGGTAAGATCAAACCCGGGTTGTCTGGCTCTAGAGTGTCATTTTAACCATTGTGCTCTTACTCTAGCAGGATTTCTGCCCCCACTTCTGTTATGCTGGCCTGGGAATCATCAGTGGAGGTGATGTAGGGATGGACACTCCAAGAGCAGCCCTGTAGTGAATTGATGAGTTTGGTAGCAGGGAATTCCTGGAAGCCTCCCTCCCCTGAGGAACCAGGGTAAGGGGTGCATGGGGGTCAGGGGGTGCAGGGTGGCATTCAGCAGTGGGGCTGAACTTGCTTCTTATAGGTAGCACCCATTCTGACGGGGCAGTGCCGCAGTATGCCTGTTGTTGAATGTTTTGAATGTTGCTCCTTGGTATATGTTCCTCCCCGAGAGCCATGGCTGGCTTGGTCACAGGCCCCTGAATTATCACGGACTTCCCTCCAGGCTAGGAGAAGGAGAGGGCCAGTTGCTCACCGGGGCTCCTCAGGTGCTGCTGACAGGAAACAAACTGTGGCCCCTGGGGAAGGCCCTGGGTTACAGAGAGGGAACTGGCAGAGGGCAGGGGAGGTGTGGTGAACAGGATGGGTGCCATGAGCCAGGGCAGGATTTCTAGAATTTGAGTAATGTAAGGATTCATTTTCAGGGAAAAGTATTACAGTGTATATCCAGTGTTAAATGAAATTAACCTTAGAGTATTACTTAAGTATGTTCAAACAATTCAAACAAAACCAATTAAAAATTCCTCACAGTTTTAGTTGTATAACTATAAAACAAATAGTTTAACAAAAAACTAAATAGAAACCAAATTACAATAGCAATAGTGTCACAATTGGCAGCCCTGTTATAATGTGATGGGTGCTGTTGATTTGCCAAAATGCCACGACGTACCACATGGATGTGGCATTGACTCTCCAGGTTCTTTGGGCACTGTGCCCACACCTCATGTGTCGTGGCATGATTCAGTTTTATGTTTTCTTGCCACATACGTAACTGAAGGCCTTTGTGCAAGGGCCATGATGTCCTTTGGCCTCCACACTGGCTGCAAAGACGTTATCGTTGAGTGAGGTCGGCCTCTGCGTAGCTCCCTGGTGCCAGTGTGCTCACAATACCAAGCTCAGGTTCCAGTGTTGTATGGCACTTCTTGGTGACAGAGGGACTGAAAGCACATAATAATGAATATGCTTACTTTGTTTTTGAGATTGATTTGGGATTGCGTTCCACTGCATTATAAGCTCTCATGAGAATCATTGGGGAGTTTTCCAAAAGTACAGCTATCCTTCCAATATCTTGTCCAATATCCATCCTCCCCCAGTTTCCCTCCAGACCCATTAATCAGAATCTCTTGGGATAGAGCCCAGGAGTGCATATTGTGAACAGGCTTTTCAGCCAACTCTGATATTTCATCTCTTGTTAAGAATCACTGAGCCTAGGGTAGGAGAAAAGCAAAATGGTCTAAAACCAAAGGCATTTCAGGGCATAGCAGGTGCATGTTGAGCGAGGCGCTGCAGGGTGGCTAAGGGTTGTAACATTTCCTGCTCCAAGAGCACAGTCTGCAAGAACTGTTAACCAAGGCAGAGATGGGCATCCAGTAGGCAAGGCAAGGGAGCTCAGAACCCGAGTGATCAGGCTTTATTTGTTCCTTGTGCAGCTCATAATCTTAACTTTTTATTATTGCACAGCAGCCAATCTGATTTTACAAGGCATATAAAATTCTGATATTATGTTATGACACTTTGCTTTTATTGTTCACCATATTTATTATGAGAATAGTTTATTAAAAATTGTTCTCAAACCACATTCCAATGATGTCAATAATCAAGTTAACAGTGAAATCTAATATTCTACCTTCCACTGGCCATGGGGCTGTAGACTTGAGGATAAATAGTGGTACCTGTAGTTAGGAAAGACAAACAGTGTTGTCTATTGCAGTATTTTATATTCATCAGTAGGTACTTAGTGAGGACCTATGATGGATGTACCAGGTCCTGTTTCTAGCATTGAAAGTGAAAGACCCAAACTCCTGCCCTATGGAGTTTACATTTTAGTGGAAGATGAAAAGATAAGCAAAACAAATAGTTAAATAAATTAATTACATATTACTAAAGATGGAGAAAAATAAAGCCTGAAAGGAGGGATAGGAATTGTTGTGTGTGGGGTGGTGATGGGCAGGGGTGGTCGTGGTGACATTTGGGCACAGGTCTGAAGGAAAGAAGGGGATGAACCATGCAGGCATCTGGGAGTAAAATGTCACACATGGAACAGTACATGCAAAGGCCTTGAGGCAGGCAAGAGAATATTTGGAATTTCTGTGGAATTCCTCAAACAGTGACATGGAGAGAAGAGGAAAAGCATGATAGGAGACAAGGTCAGGGAGGTAACAAGGGGCCTGGGAGGGCCTGGGAGGCCATAGCAAGGGAGTTTTGCTTTTGTTCTGAGAAGCTACTGCTGACTTTCAAGGTGAGATATAGGAAACATGGCTTAATTTCAAAAGGATCACCCTGGTGGAGAACAAAGGTGAAGCAGAAAGACCCTTTAGAAAACGGTTACAGTACCCCAGGTGAGTGGTAGAGACGTCCTGGACCAGGGTGGCAGCAGGGGTGTGGTGAGAAAGGGTGATTCTCGATTTATTTTATTTTACTTTATTTTTCACTTTTTAATTCTTTTCACTTTTCTAACTTGCACAAAATAATTTTTATTGGAATATAGTCGATATACAATATTATATTGGTTTCAAATGTACAACTTAGTGTCTTGATAATTATATACATTACTAAATACTTGCCATAGTAAGTGTAGTCACCCCTTGCTGCCATACCAAGATATTTCAATATTATTGGTTAAATTCTCTGTGCTGAACTTCCACTCCTATGACTAATTTATTTTATAATTTGAAGTTTTCACCTCTTTATCCTCTTCACCTATTTCACCCATTGCCCCAACACCCTCCTTATGGTAACCAAGAGTCTGTTGTCAGTACTTCTGTATCTGTTTCTTTTTTGTTTGTTATTTTCTTTTTTTAGATTCCCCATATAAGTTAAATCATATAGTATTTGTCTTTATCTTATTTTGCTTAGTGTAATCCCCTCTAGGTCTATCCACATTGTCACAGATGGCAAGATTTCCTTCTTTTTTATGGCTGAGTAAATATTCCATTACACATATGTACCACATCTTTGTCCATTCATCTGTCGATGGGTACTTGGGTTGCTTTCACACCTTGGCTGTTGTAAATAATGCTGCAGTAAACATAGGTGGGCATATATCTTTTTGAATTAGTGATTTTGTTTTCTTTGGGTAAATTCCCAGAAGTGGAATTTCTGGGTCATATGGCATTTCTTTTTGAGGAACTTCTATCGTGTTTTCCACGGTGGCTGGACAGTTTTACATTTCCACCAACAGTGTAGGAGGGTTCCCTTTCTTCCACATCCTCACCAACATTTCTTATTTCTTGTCTTTTGGGTAGAACCTATTCTGACTAGTATGGGGCAATATCTCATTGTGGTTTTGATGTGCAGTTTTTCCCTGATGATTAATGATGTTGACCATCTTTTCATGTGTCTGTTGGCCATCTGTATGTCTTCTTTGGAAAAATGTCTACTCAGTTTTCTGCTCAATTTTTAACATTTTTGTTTTTGGTGTTGAATTGTATGAGTTCTTTATGTATTTTGTATATTAGTCCCTTATTGGATATATCATTTGAAAATATGTTCTTCCAAATAGGTTGCCTTTTTGTTTTGTTGATTTTTTTTTGTGGTGCAGAAGCTTTTCAGTTTGTTGTAGTCCACTTGTTTATTTTTGAAATTGTTTCCTTGCCTTGCGGAGATGTGTCAAGAAAAAAATTACCCATCACAATGTTCATGAGATTCTTGTCTGTTTACTTGTAAGAGTTTTATGGTTTCATGTCTTATATTTAGGTCTTTAATCCATTTCTAGTTTACTTTTGTGTAAGGTGTAAGACAGTGATCTAGTTTCATTCTCTTGCATGTAGCTGTCCAGTTTCCCCAACACTATTTATTGAAGAAACTGTCTTTTCCCCATTGTATATTCTTGCCTCCTTTGTTGTATATTAATTGACCATATATATGTGGACTTATTTCTGGGTCCTCTTTTATGTCAGTACCATACAGTGTTAATCACTGTAGCTTTGTAGTGTAGCTTGAAATCAGGGAGCACGACACCCCCAGCTTTGTTCTTCTTTCTCAAGATGGCTTTGGCTATTTGTGGTCCTTTCCAATATATTTTAGAGGTAGCACAAACAGGATTAACGGAGTGTGGGTATTTTAGGGAATGAGAAGAGGCAAGGATGAGGCAGGTTTCCTACCCAAGAACTAGAGAGATGGAGTGGCGGTCACCTGGAAGGGTGAAGATCATGGGGAAGCAGGGCAGGGATAAAGATCGGAAGTTCAGGAATTTGGTTCAGACTAGTTTCAAAAGCAAACCGTGATCCTGTTGCAGCACAGGGGTTGCTGCTGCCTAGAGTGGTGATTCCAAAGTCCGAATGCTTCTTGTCATCTCACTAGCTTAGGTCAAACAACAGCCTTTGTCGATCCTCTAACTGTGGTGAAAATTAAGATTTACCAACATTTTATTTTTTATTCTACTTTTAGTCCTTAACAAGAAAAGTCCTCTTTGTAATGTTTTCCCTAAACTTTGTACGATTAATTTCTTGACCCCTAATTTTCCTCTTTTCTTTGTGTCTAATTAAGTAATTCATCTTCCACAGTATAGCACAGGGAAGACAAGTAGTGACTGTGGCCTCTTACTACACTGATGGACAGTGACTGCAAAGGGGCATGGGGGGGACCTGATGATGTGGGTGAATGGAGTAATCACATTGTTTCTCATGTGAAACCTTCTTAAGTGTGTATATCAATGATACTTAATAAAAAAAATAAAAATAAATACTTAATCATCCTTTTCAAAGTTCCTGTTTCCAAGAAACTTCAGTAATTTCTCTCTTATGCCATTGCTTTTTAAAGAGAGTGGTTCTCCCCAGCTCCAGCTTCCTAAATGGCAAGGAACAGATTCACCCATGTTACCCTTGTGGTGCAAACTTCATTGCAAGGACTCTATAGAATTGCCTCTGGGGTGAGGGATTGGGTGGGATTTTTTTTTTTTACTTTATTCACATCTTTTTTTGCATACATGTATCAGAGAAAGATTGACTTTAAGGGTGTAATTGACTAAATAATAAAATATAAGCAAATCCATGGCTTGTATCATAGTGATGCTAAAACTAAAATAAAAAATATGAATCACTGGTTACCAATGGATGTTGCTAGGGCCCCAAATAATTATTCTGAAAACAGTAAAAGACCCAGAATTTATTAACACCTTTCCTTGTATGTGCTTCATTCCAAGTTAACAAAATATTAATGAGGGAAAGTTCTTCACAGAAGAATTCTTTTTTAGCTAAAATGCAGAAGAAGGAATTAAAAATCATGGGAGAAAGGATGTAGGCCATGTTCTTCAGTGGCTGATAAAACCATGAAGTGAAAAGCAGATGCAGAACGTCATGGTGGATGGATCAGGCCGACACCACCTGAACCCATTACTCAAGGTCAGACACTAGGTGATAGGTGTGGGGGTTCAGTGTATTATTCTATTTTTGTGGTGTTTGAAACTTTTCACAATAAATTTTTAAAAGACAAAAATATGTTTCTATGTATACAAAAATATTTTATTTCTAACTACAAATAGAATTATACTCTATATACTGCTCTGCAGTTTTAGCCACTGAATTGATTTTTGTGGGTTCAGTGGTGCTCTACTTACTGGCTTCTGGACTTTCATATGGGGTAGCTTTGCTAAGGGTTTTTATTTATAAAGACTGGTAGTGAATATTAGGAGATCAGGATGCCAGGGACAGACGAGCACAATTCTTCCCAGACAGGCTTGCAGAGTACACTCTGCCGAAGGCCTCTTGAATCCTAAGAGGAAGAAAGGAATCTTTAGGTGAGTGTCAGGGAAACAAAAGTATTTGAAGCAATTTTCCCGAGCAGAGAAGGGATCCACAGACCATTCATGATATTATTTGGTGTGTGTAACCTTGGGAGCAGCTGGGGAGAAGGGGGAGGGGGCTGCTCCCTGACCTTGAGTCTCCAGTCCCCTCCTCAGGCCAGCTGTGCTGGCAGCTGGTCAGTGTACATACCTTTTCCCTGGCTTCCATCTCCAATCCCAGCCGTTCTTCCCAGAGAGTTTGAATCTTTATGTAGGCCTGGAGTCTGACCTTCTAGAGGGTCTGAATGTGGTCAGACGTAAGGGGCAAGGGCAGTAGGCGGAAACCCAAAGAGGCAGGTCTCTTGGGAGATGCTCTGACAGGTAAATGGGGAAAGCCTGGTGTGTGGACAAACCATTTAATCACTCTTTGCTTCTCTGTCACTCCTCTGTAAAGTGCTGATAAAACACCCTCCTTACTGCGGCTGTGATGGGGCTCCGTGATGCTGTGTGAGCAAAGCCGTGTCAGTAAGTATCTGGCACTCAGCCAAACGCCTGGCCTCCATTTCCCTGTTTTCCCAAGAACATGGCCACTAGCTGTATCAGAAACCATTCTGCAGAGATTTGGAGCCTCAGAGATGGAAGTTAAGAACCATGGTTGGGTCACTGAGGGACTGGACTGTGTGGCCTGATGAGACGCTGGGCTGTGTGGCCTGAAAGCTGGTTTCTGAATGAGACTGGACCCAGGGGAGGCTCTTCGGGGCTGAGGATGCTGTTTCAGGGAAGCCCAGCATTGACAGCTCTCGCGGTTTGCTGGCTTGGTTGTGTCTTTCTTGGCTAGGAAGCGCCGGTAGGATAAGGGCCCGATGTCTCTTAGTCACATGGTTTCCTGCAGTGCCTCACATGCCACAGGGGCTTAATAAGTCTCTGTACATGAGTGAATTAGTGCTCATGGAAGAAATTCTCGCAAGCACAAATCAGAAAAAAAAAATATCATCCCTAATCTAATGACCTATTAGTAACATCATGGATTTTTGTCCGTTAAGTTCTTTCTGTATGTTAAATTATAATGTACACTCAGAGAAGACAAGTAGTGACTCTATAGCATCTCACTACACTGATGGACAGTGACTGTAATGGGGTTGGTGGGGGGGACCTGATGAAGGGGGTAGTTTAATTACCATAATATTGCACATGTAATTGTAGGTTAATGATACCAAAATAAATTGTAAAAAAAAAATTATAATGTACACTTATATAAAACTGAGGTCATATAATCTGCATTGTGAAAATACATTGTGAACATTTTCTCAATTGGATAAGCTTTCCTGTTTTAATGGCTGCAGAGTATTTTTGTATATACCTAACCACAATTTCGATAATGAACTAATT
Source organism: Phataginus tricuspis (assembly GCA_029783875.1). Taxonomy (NCBI): domain Eukaryota; kingdom Metazoa; phylum Chordata; class Mammalia; order Pholidota; family Manidae; genus Phataginus; species Phataginus tricuspis. Next base: position 2,086,217 of record JAQQAC010020790.1, on the reverse strand, counting down.
CCTTGTCTTTAGACATTTAGGTAGTTTATGCAGTATTTTGCTGATATAAATGGCATTATGATGAACATCCTTGTAGCTAAATCCTTGACCAAGTAACTTATTAGCTTCTCCATTTGAATACCAATTTTCTTTACTTTTTTTTTGAGACAATTGTATATTCACATGCAATTGTAAGAATTAATAGAGAGATCCCTTCTACCCGTCACCCAGTATCCTCCAATGGTAAGGTAACGTACTGCAACCCTGCAGAACAGTAACATAATCAGGAAATTGATTGATATAACCCTTCAATACCTATTTTAAGTTTTTTAGTTTGCCTTGGCCAGTCAGATGTTATAGACACGCTGTTGGGAAGCTCTAGCTTTGCATTTTCAAGCATGTTTCTTTCTTCTGTCAAACACCCTCCTCTGCTTTTCCCCTTCCTCTAGCCTGCCCTGATGACAGTATTCCAGCTGTCTTTACACAGGTATGTGATTTCTAGATTCTCAGAATTCTAAGCACAAATGTTCTCTTGGGCCCCTGTGTTATAAGGTCAGAGATTGTTTTTTTATGCTGTGAAACTGTAGCCATCTGTTGGTTTCTACTCTTTAATACCAATGCAGATAACACCCGGGGTATCAGAGCCCACAGGCATAATAGATAGTCTGCTGCTGATCGGATTCACTAATTAAAGCTGTCAGCCAGAGAGTAAGATTACATTTCTTTGTTCTTATTTCAGATTCTGTGTAGTCACATTCTATGTACATATGAAAGTATGTCTATAAAATATTAATAAAATTCCATTTCATGCATAAATGAAATAAAAAATATTAATAAAATTTCATCTCATGCACAAATGAAATAATGAAAAAAAATTTTAAAATACCAGTGATTGTATAATTTCAAAGCTGGAATGGTAGCTATGTTCACCTTTTGCTCCACAGGGATCTCTCTTCAGCCCCATATATGGAACAAACCCACCATGGTTTGTCAGAACAAGAGCTTCTGCAAAAGATGTTGGTTATTGTTGTGCCTTTATCTGAATATTCACCATTAGATGCAATGGCATCTTTTCTGTAATCACAAAATAACATTATATATGTACTCATTAGTAGGTGGTATTGGGGCTGGTGCTAGTTGTAAAATATGCCTGAAATACAGCAACTGAAAAAGAAGGTAAATGTTATAAAATACTGTTGAGACAAACATGCTATGATACAGTGTGTTGTTACTTTCAGAGAGAGCACTTCATGAAATATTATAGATAATGCCAAGGAAATTAAAGACTGCATAAAGCAAAATATGCTACAATGGTTGCAGATTTATGTGCCATCATCTACATACTTAATATTTATTCCAGTGGGAAAATTGGTTGTGAATTATGCAAGTTTTGATTTATGTGGTGTCTTCAGAAATCCCTTACATAAAATGCATTCTCTTGTACTGGATTTACCTTGTACTTTGCCCATGATTCAAATGATTTTTTAAGTCAAAGAAACAGTCATGCTGTAGGAAATCAAATTTGTTGATTATATGTGTGTCAATGCTTTAAAAATTCTATTTTAGTTTAGTCCTTACAACAACTCTGGAGTCTATCATCACCCTGAATTTACAGAAGAGACTTCTCAGAATCAGAGAGGTGAAGTCCAAGGCCTTACCCCAAAGATGGGAGAGCCAGGATTCTGGTATATGTCTGATTCCAAAACCTGTGTTTTATCTGGGAGCCCATGGTCTCCTGGAAAGTCAATAGATGGGATTGGGTTCACTGCCCCTAAAATTATAGGCAAAGTTTTGTTGGCCTATGTATTAATTTTTCTGGGCAAAAGGCCCATAGCTTTCATCGAACACCAAGGTGATCTCCTCCAGTGTTATACACCCCAAAACCACACCAAAATCCCTCCTAAATAACCCAATGAGCCCTACTTAATCCCAGTCACCTATCAGCCATTGCAGTCAGCTGCTATTAGGTGTTAGTTAAGCATTGATGTCTATTGGAAGACACTTCATGGCATGCAACAGCTCTGGAAACGGTTTCTCTCTAGACAGCACTTCCTCTCAACAAGCTGGAGAGTGGGACAGAATCTGTTAACTGCAGGACTGACTTCACTGGTGATACTTGCAACACTTTTGCTCCTTGAGTTCCTAAGACATTCCAGGCCTGTCCTCAACATTGCACTGAGCACCCATTCAAGTGTGTGAGATGACTGAAACAAAAGTCCATCTGATTTCCAATTGTTCTTCATTTGTTTCTCTTGTGGCATTTTTCACACACCATGTTGCCTTGAAATGATTATGTTTATGCCTCATTTCTCCATTCAAATTGGAAGGTCTCTGAAAGCAGGAACCATGTTTTGTTTATCTTGGGGTTCTCAAATGCCCAGCTTCATGTGTGACAGGGATGAAAAAACTATGTAGGCATCAGATTCTCAGCAGCCTTTCTCTCCAGGTCCTGCTTTCTGTGGGGCCCTCCTGGCCTTTGGGGTGTGGGTGTGATGATGGGTGGGAGATGAGGAATAGCAATGGTGGGGTAGCAGATCAACTCCAACTGCCCGTGGAGGAAAAGGAAACAACTGAGTGAGCTGGAAGAAAGAGGTGGGGAGATGAAGCACTGAACAAGTGCAGGCTGGAGATCTGAAAGGAGAGTGAGGATGGGAGCTGTTTTGACAGAAGGGCTCCGGGGAAAGACATGGCAGAGAGGGTTGTGGGAAAGTATTCCGTGAGTCTTGTGCACCCTTATTCCCAGGCTTCTATCCATCTGTCACAATTCCTTTCATCTGCAGTGCTTTTTGTGGACTAGGCTTTAAATGTGTAGCTAGTTTCATCCTGATGGGGAACATACAGATTTAAGTTAATTACACATCTCTTTTAAGAGCAGAGTAAATATTGGACAATGGGGCAACTTGATTAGGTTGGGTTTAATAAATATGCTTGCATTTTCTTTTCAAATTTTAAAAAGTTACTTATAGAACTTAGTATTTTCATAAAATTTAAACAGTGATGATATATGTAAAAAAATTAAGTTTCCCATACCCTTCATTCCCACCCACCCCTATTTCCTATCCCAGGTAACCTCTACTAAAATTTGCATTTGCTCATCAGACCTCTTAGTACAGTGTTTGTCTTTCTATGGACAAAACCCCACAGAGTTTGGAGGAAGAAAAAAAATCTCTCGAGGAATATGAATTCTGAATACTGACAGCCATAGAATTTCTTCACACAGTTTGACTGGGAAATGTAATTGCTTCTCTCACATTCAAGAGACCACTTGTATTTCCCTGGCAGGAAACCATCTGCATGCATAGGTCTGAAGTTCAGAAGATGTGAACTCAGGGCAGCATAAAAGGAAATCCCTTAAGTCTTTGCCCTCTCTTGACCACACAGAAATTGTCTTTTCCTACTGCCTTTCATTTGGGGGAGCTACCGCTGCTCTTCTGGTTGTTTTTTCTTTCTGTCTTTTTTTTTTGTTTGACAGTGTCCTCTCAGTCAAAACGTCTTAGCAAATGCTTTTCTTTGCTAAGCTCCCCAAGGCCATGTCAAATAGAGCACAGGGAACATCTGAAATAAAAATAGCATCCATCCCGGTGTTGATACGAGCTGTAAATCAGTGCATCGGCAAGGTTTGCAAACCATGGCTGACACTTGTCAGGCGCTGCCCACATCCAGGGCTGCAGACTCCTTACAGAGTGGTACTCATTACAGATCCCCAGCATTGTCCCTGAGGCCCGTATGGACGCACACATTGGGCTTGTCTGGGCTCTTGTCTTTTTTCAATTTGCCACCTACATCCTCGTGGGGACTTACTACTGTGTGTTCTGGCCTTAGGTCCTTTGAACCTGCTGTGTCTTCCCTGGACCGCTCTTATCCTGCTCTTGTCCCCTACTCTAATGCCCTTTTGGCAGGGTCCAGCCTAACGTGATTTCCTCAGCTCTCCCAGAGCAGGTTAGCTGCCTTTCCTGGCCTGCCTTCCACCATGCTATTTTTTACTTCATCCAGCACTCTTCACATTAGATTTCATGGTCAGTGTTTCTTTTCCTTGCTAGTTGGCAACTCTCATGAGAGTAGGGAGTGTGTCTGTCACCACTGCAGCTGAATCTGCAGCATCTTGCCCAGAACGTGTCACAAAGGAGATGCTCAGTAAATAAGTTGTTAACTAATGGAATAAAGTGAAAACAATTTTCCAGACTTGCTTAATTAGAATCATTTGGAGAAGCTAGTTTGAAATAAAAATTCTTGGGATCCTCCAACGTGGAGATTCTGATAACAAGTCTAGGGTAGGGTCCAGAAATGTGTGTTTTTAACAAGAACCCCTTGTGATCTTTATGGTCAAGCTAACTCAGATGACGGCTGGGAGACTCAGGGAGGGTGGAAGGAGCATTGGCCTTCCAATGTGTCTGAATATCTGCCACTAATTACCTTTGTGTGGTCTGGGCCATGGAACATTAACTTTCTCACTCTTTATCTCCTCATCTGTAAACCCAAAGATGTGGATTGAAAAAATTTTGAAGTTCTTTCCAGCTCCGACAATTCCCATTTCTAAAGCCTCTAAAGGACCCTCATAAACGTATATGTGTATATGTCTTCTTCCATCCCTACCTTCCTTCGTTTGGGCACAAGCAATGGATATGTTAGAAAATAGAAAAGCAGGCAGAGATGAGGCATGTAGTAGCTTGCATTATTCACTTTGTTGTGGTGGAATCACTGGCCTAAGACTTGCTCTAGAGTCTTTGTCTTCCTGTGCTAGCTTTGAAGAAGCAAGCTACAAAACCTACAGCTATAAGGAAATTAATTCTGTGAGTTTGAAAATAGACCCTTCCCCAGTCAAAACCTCTGATGAGAGCCCAGCCTTGTCTGCCACCTTGATTGCGGCCTTATAAGACTCTAAGCCATGTCTTGATTTCTGACCCACAGACTGAGATAATAAAGGTGTGCTCTTTTAGCACTAATGCTTAAAATTGTAGTAATGCAATAATCAGCACAGGAAGCCAATAGAGCAATTGATTCAACAATGCTGCCTAACAAACCACCCCAGAAGTCAATGACAATTTATAGTGATAAGGATTCAATCTCATGCTCACGAGTCTGCAGGTGTGTCATGGCATGGTTAATGCAGGCTGGGCTCAACTTCTGGCTGTAGGCTCCACCTGTGTTCGTCCAAGGCAGCAGCTTCCTCTCATGGTGACTCTGGCACTCAGAAATCAAGCCAGATGTACAAATACATCTAAGCCCTAAACTTGTGTCATATCCACTAATATTTCATTGACTAAAACCAGTCATGTAGCAAAGTACAGTATCAAGGGGAAATGAATATTTTCTGATCAATAATCAGAAGTATCAAAATTTGGCCTTTTAATTTTGTTTAAAGTGCTGTCATGTATACCAGCTCATTCTGTTCTCCCTGAAATCTTACGAAGAAGGCAGAAATTATTGTTATTTCTTTTTCAGATGAGAAAGGAAGGACTCAGTTGGTTAAATTAGGTTCTGATGGCTGGTTTCTGCCAGAGTTAAAACTACAAGGAAATGTCTTTCTACTCTTTATCTAGTGTTCTTCCCATGGCAGTAGAATTTCCCAAATGTAGTTGTTGTAAGTTAATAGCGCATAAACAACATTCTATTTTAAGTGTTTGAAAAGCCATGTGAGTGTTTTAAGCCATTGTGAGCTGCTTCACTTCCCTGAACGCCCTGCTCCCCCATCCCAGGCCTTCGTCCTGGCCATTCCTCTCTCTGTAGTGACTTTCCCAGGGTCCCCGAGCCTAACACCCCTACTTAGTGTTCAACTTTCTCATCTCGGCTTAAACGTTCACCCCTCTGGGAAGCCTTCCTGACCTGTGCGCTTTCTCCTCTCATCATGCTCTGCCCTTCTTACTGTGGCGTTATAGTCACCCGTCTCTCCACTGTACCATGAGCTCCCTTAACGCCAGAGCTAAGCAATGCCTGCCCTTCTTAGCCATGCATCATAGCAGCTAGGACATAGTAGACACATGGTAAATGTTTGTTTATTGATTAATTAGTGCTTTCTGAGGCCCACGACCTCAGAAGCCCCACATGCTACCACTCTCTGACACCTGCTCTGATGCTTTTATCTAGTTGCTTTATTTACTTTGCATCATCTCACTTTGTTCCCCCCAATTATTAAATAAGGCCTGTATAATTCTTATGAGCTAATGGGGCCAACTAGCCATTTTTAAAAAACTTGTGAAGTCTCCTAGACAAAGAATAATAGAATATTTAGTGTTGGGTATGGCATGAAATTTCAGATACCCAAATCGTATTATTTTTGGTAAGAACCAGGGCCTTAGGCCAGATCATGAAAGTTCTGGAAGATCGTATTAAGAAATTTAGGTTCTAAACTGAGGGCAGTGAGGATATTGACTGTGGGTTTAAGAGGAGATTGACATAATCAAATGAGTGGTCTATGTACATCTAAATGGATGAGCAAAGTTGAAATGAAGGGTGTCTATGAGAGGCTGTTGTCCTGCTAAAAAGTCCTGTTGGCTTACACCAGGGTAATGGTGGAGGGAAAGGAGAGGAGAGGATGAATTCTAGGGATAATGAAGTGCGCTTTCTAGAGCTTGGTGGCTTTTGGACAGGTATGTGACGTCCCTGCCTGCCTGCCTGAGGCATTTTGGATTATACAAAAATAAGAGCCCCAGTCCAGAAATCTGTGGCCTAAAGAGTGCAGCTGTTCATGTGTCACGCAAGAAGAATGGCCTTTGGAGTCAGAGACAAGTCACATTACTCTCTGAATTTCAGAATGCAGGATGAGGAAACCAAAAGGTCCCTCATGGTCAGATGAGGTAGGTGTAAGTGAGACCAATGAGTGGTGACCTCCCGTAAACATTCTGGGATAGCCCCTCCCCCACCAACACCCGCCCGCCCCTGTTTATATCTTCTGAGTCTACTCATCCTTCCTGGGTCAGCTAAACTGCCTCTCTTCCCTGACCACTCCTACCTTAATATCTGGAGCATTATTACCATACCTGGCGTATGGTGCCTTTATGTTTTGTTTTGTTTTGTCTTCAGGAGCAGAGTTTATCTTACTCCTCACACCCAATATCATTGATCCAAGCGATATATTCTCTTGCTTTATTCCTTTGTATTCCTCTCCTTCCCCATGCTCTGCCCAGCAACCATCACAGAGTGTTTTAGTGTATCTTTCTGCTTATACTCTTTTACATATCTAGTGTTGTTCTGTGACATGTATTTTGATCTGTACAAGTGATACCTGTTCTGAGTCTCATTCCGGTCCTTTCCTTTTCCTCAGGACTGCATTTTAAAGCAGGCTGCATTGCAGAGTGCCGGCAAACACCTGTGCTGCGTAGGGCAGGCCCCACGACAAAGAGCCACTTAGTCCCCAGAGTCAGCAGTGCCGACGTTGAGAAACTGCCTTTTAGAGAGGTGGATGGATTTCTCAGGACAAATTCCCAGGAGCAGGCTTTCTGGGTCACAGTGTACGTGTATTCTTGAACTGAGCGCATTACAGCCAGACTGCTGTCCAGGCGGCGGCACCAGTCTGTGCTCCCGCCAGGTCACAGACCTTTAATGTCCCCCATGCCTGCCAATGCTTGGACTACCCAGCTTTAAAATCTTGCCATATAATACATATAAAATGAGATTCATTGTTTTAATTTACATTTATCTGACTATTAAAAAGCCTGCCACCTTTTCATTATGGTATGGTAACTTCTTGGGAGGCCAAAATAACACAGTTAAAAAGCTTGGAAGCTGTCGTTTGCCTTTAAAAAATCTGTCACTGATTACCCAGTCTCTCTGAGCATCAGTTTTCTGATATGTAAATCTAGAATAAAAATAGTAATCTCCTCATAGAGTTATTGTTATCCCATTATCTCATCATCCTAATAAATGATAAAATAAAGCTTTACCTGGTACATAGTAAGCCCTAAATGAAAGTGCTATTATTATAATGATAATATACCTTTCTTACTAAATTATATACCTCTCAGTACCTGGCACATAAAAAAGACTTAATGCAGTTACTGAGTAAAGAGCCAAAGTCTGAAGGGAGGAGGAACAGGGACTCTTGTAACCTGGCCCACCTTAGAGCTGGTGCTTTATTGCTTCCACAGGTGCTGTAAATCTCAGGGTGGCCAAATTCAAGGCTACAGGAGACACCTCAATTCCTCTCATTTTCTGATGATAAGACAGTCACAAGACAAAAGAGTTTGCATCTTAAGAGCACGTTCTATTTATTGAATGCCTACCAAGTTCTGTGTATTTCACAGACAACTGTATCTCTCAGTCCTTATGACTGCCCTGTAAGATAGCTCTTTTTAATCTCCGTTTCACCGGGAGCTTACGTATTGTGCTCAAGCCACCTTTCTCTACAGGTAGTGAAGGATGTGTACTTGGGCCTTTCTGACTCCGTGTGACCATCTTCCCTCTGGTCCTGAGCTTCGGTGGGCTTTTAAATATGTACTTCATTGTTTTTTAAGGTAATTTATTTATTGAAATTTTTATTGGAATATAGTTGATATAAAATATTTGTTTTAGATGCACAATATAGTGATTTGATAATTGCCTACATTACTCACTGCTCACCATACCAGGATATTACAACAGTACTGGTTACATTCTCTATGCTGGACTTCCATTCCTATGACTAATTTATTTTATACTTTGAAGTTTGCACCTCTGTCCCCTTCACCTATGTCACCTATTGCCCCATCTTCCTCCTTACTAACAGTCTGTTGTTAGTGTTTATGGGTCTATTTATTTTTTTGTTTGTTTTTCTTTTTTAGATTCCACATGTAAGGGAAACCATATGGTATTTGTCTTTCTCTACCTTATTTTGCTCAGCATAATGCCCTCAGCCTATATCACAAATGACAAGATTTCCTTCTTTTTTATTGCTGGGTGATATTCCATTGTGTATATGTACCACATCTTTATCCATTCATCTGTTGATGGGTACTTGGGTTGCTTCCACACCTTGGCTGTTGTAAATAATGCTGCAGTAAACATAGGTGTGCATATATCTTTTTGAATTAGTGATTTTGTTTTCTTTGGGTAAATTCCCAGAAGTAGAATTGCTGGGTCATATGGCATTTCTATTTTTAATTTTTTGAGGAACCTCCGTATTGTTTTCCACAGTGGTTGAACAGTTTTACACTTCCACCAACCGTGTAGGACAGGTCCCTTTCTTCCACATCCTCACCAACATTTGTTATTTCTTGTCTTTTGGATTGAAGCTGTTCTGACTAGTATGAGGTGTATCTTGGTGTGCATGTGCAGCCTGATGTTGAGCATATTTTCATGTGTCTGTTGGCCAACTATATGCCTTCTTTGGAAAGATGTCTGTTCATTATTCTGCTCAATTTTTAATTGGGTTAATTGTTTTTTGGTGCTGAACTGTATGAGTTCTTCATCTATTTTAGATATTAGCTCCTTATCAGCTTATCATTTGCAAATCTGTTTTCCCATACAGTTGGTTGCCTTTTTGTTTTGTCCATGCTGTCCTTTGCTGTGCAGAAGCTTTTTAGTTTGCTATAACGCCTCTTGTTTATTTTTGCTTTTGTTTCCCTTGCCTGGGGAGATGTATCCAGAAAAAATTTAGAAAGCATGTACTTTAAAGGTACAAGGGATTATACCACAGCAAACATGGATGAGAGAGTCCCACATCTCAAGTTCTTTCATTTATTTGCAAATTTATCAGGTGTGTCTGACTGGGTGCAGTGGGGAAGAACTAGGAAACTTGTACCCTGAAGCAAAGCTGTGAGAATCTCTGAGTGTTGGGATATGAGCTCCTGTAGTGGCTGCAGGCAAACAAAACACAACAACCTGGTGTCTGTTGGAGGACATGTTCTCATTCTGCTGTGGCTTGTGCAGCTATGCAGATAACCTCAGAGCTTGGTTTTGAATAATCTCAGATTCAGTGCAAATGCACTGAGCAGTTTAGAAATACAGATGAATACTGTACATGGTTTGTACTCCTGATCTTTGAGTTCCCTTCACAACTGGGTTTAAAAATTCCTTCATAATTCTGATGGTCTGTCGGAATTACTGTTTGCCTGATCTCCACAAAAATTGACTTCAAGAAAGGTTAATTCTGGGCTATAGAAGGACGTACCTTTTTTTTTTTTACAAGCTTAGCAAATATAATGAGCTAATTAATAAACATGGACTGAATCTGGCCACTCTTTCTGTAGCTGGGCAGAGTTTTACTTCTGAGAGGCACAGAAGGACAAGGGAAGCTTCATCATGAGGTGGTAGGTGGAGTCACCGTCCCTTGTGCCTGGCTGCTTGTAACCCCTCTGCTTATTTACAGGCCAGAAGCTCAGATCTGATCTCTGGGAAGTTGAGAACTTGGCAACAGTACCAAACGAAAAGGGGACACTTAATTACTTTCTTGCACTTATCAGTTGCACAAGGAAGGAAGGCCCCAGGATGATAAGACTGGCAACCCTGAAAATGGTGTCTTTGTGCTTCTCTTTGATAGTTATAAAATGCACTCATGTTTCACTGCAAATTACTTCTTAAACCATTAACCATAACCTAATAAAGAGACATTTTGACAGAATAAAATGGGAGAGGTTATTTTTGTATAATGAAAAACATTTGTGAGTTGATGTAAAAATACAGTTTAAGTGACAACTGTCTGCTTCCGCATCCAGCGTATATACTGTAGGCTCCTCCTTAGAATGGATTCAGCACTTTTGAATCTTTTGTGATGTCTAGGATGAACCATAAATTTGGCTTTAGCACAGGAATTTTTGAAAGACCCAAAGAGCAGCATGACTCAAAAAATGGGTAATAAGGTAATAATGGAAACTTTCCTCACTTCAGAGTTGCCAAGGACAAGAGGACTTAATAGTTGGAGCTTTAGATGAACATTTTTGGGCTGGTTGGTAAGGTTTTTAGTGGGTGGTTTTCATTTCAGAATGGTTGGGTCTCTTGGGCTCCCAAAGCCAGAGACATCAACAGCCGTGCTGCAGAGCTGGGACATCTGAGGGTAAATGGAATCTTGGCAAATGTATTTTGCAGAGTCCCTTACTATATAAACGAGTCTATTTAAAATGTCTTAGAGAATTTATGGGTCCATGTGATGTAAGTGAGTTATCAATGAAGATTTAGAGTAATGAGTAGAGAGGTGGTACTGATCTAGGTATTGGTTTATTATCCAGTCAGTGCTAAGGAAGACCCTGTGTGATATCTGGGCACCATCACTTCCTGTTCACATTCAGAAACAATCTCTTTGTGTTCCTTATTGTGAAGTGTATTCTTGCAGGCTATTTTCTCATCTCCTACAGTCAGGAAAAGGCAGCAATGACTGCTACCATCCTTGGGTGCTGTAGACTAGAGGGGCACCCTGGTCAGAACATCGGCAAGAACCACAGCAGGGACTTGCACGTGCAGCTCAGGCTCGCAGGACCGCTGTGATCCACAATAAGTGATGCGCCCATCATAAGTAAGAGTTATCCCAAATCAGTATGGCAGACTTTTCAAGGGCCAGTCTTGTGTTAGCCTATGGAAGAAATACTCTGCTGGCCAGATCAGTGTCTTGGAACCAGAGCTTCCCTATTGCTGGAACTCTTTGAAGCATCCATGGGACTCCCCATCCAGGGGCTTTGGGAAAAATGGTCTGAGAGTGCCCTGAAGGGGAGAAATGGCAGCTGTGGCCCATGTGTTCCTAGTTCAAGTGCAGAGGGATGCAGTGCTGGCCTTGGCATGCCCCAGGCAGCAGAGGAAGAAGGTGCTTCTGCTGGCTGGTATCCATTCAGGACCTGTTCCAGGCCTATGGAACTTCTTCTAGAATGCACTGCCCAAAGCATGTGAGAATCCTGAGGTCCAGATCTAAGATGTGATGGAAGAGGGAGCACAGGGTACTAAGTAAAACAGCTGCAAGGAGACTGAGCCCTGGTTCTGTTGGAGAAGGCCAAGAAGGACAGGGGCAGGAATGGGCAACTTTGTAAGCCCTGGGCTACGGTGGTGCTTGCATTGTCCCCCTCAGGGTAGCTCTGACTCTCTGCTCTGGCTCTGCATATTTGCTTCGGCTTTCTTCTAGTGGCGACTAAATAAATTTGTTTTTGCATCCTCCATGAATGTATTCTTATTCTTGTAATTGCATCTCCATTTTCCTTTAAGTGACTAGCTGTCTTCTGCAACTCTTAGTCCACATTGCTAGAGCAGGGCTCAGCAAACTTGTTTTGTAAGGGACCAGAAAGTATTTTAGAGTTTGTGGGTTGTATGGTTTCTGTTCCAACTACTTAACTCTGTCATTGTAGGGTGGAAGCTGCCATAGACGATATATAAATAAATGGGTACAACTGTCTTCTGATAAAAATATATTTATAAAACAGGTTGGATTTGGTTTCTGGACTATAGTTTGCTGATCTTTGCCCTAGAATCTAGGCTCTAAGGCAATGGTTTTCATACTTTTTTGATTGTGAATTACAGAAAGTATATATTTTTCCTCATTACCTAATATGCATTGCCTTGTATAATATAATTGAAATAAAAGGTTCAGAAACTCTTTCTGGTTCTGATGTACTCTGATCTATTATATTTTGTTCTGTTCCTTTCTGTTCAGTTCCATTCTGTCACATTTAAAACATGTTAGTCCTGACTCACTAACTTGGTTTCATGACCACTAAAGCGTGAAGCCCAGCAGTTTGAAAGACTGCGCCCTAATGGGGCTGACCCCACTGTGTGGTCCAGGAATGGGCGTATGGCAGGCAGCACATTCCATTTCTGTCTGCCTCTGAGCCCTTCTCCCGTCCAGTCAGCTAGACACTCTGATATCATTGGGGGAAGGAATGGTCTACTGACCTGCTGTGAGAAAAGAATCAATTCTTGGCTTTTGACATAAAATCTAATTTCATGTAGATTTTGGAGGCAGGATCTGACTAGGAAAAGGCTTTGCAGGACCCAGGACAAAATTGTGATATTTCATCTGTTAAAAAATTAAGAATTTCAAGATGGCAACAGCAGAGTATGAAACCAACTCTATGACCCTTCAAGCGTCAAGCCCTGTGTGGCTGCACAGGTCACATGCGCAAGGTAGCCCCGTCTGGGGACACCATGATGAGATAGATAAAACACCTTTCCAAGCTGGGAGGAGGAAATGAAAGGAGAGGATGTGAGGCGAGAGAGGAAAGGATGAAGGGTCTGTGCACAAAGGCTATGTGAATCAGAGTTGACTCGAGTCTCCCAATCTCTCCCAAGCCCCCCTTGGGCAGTCTGTGAGTGGGGCCTGAGTCAGTCCTCTGGATCCAGGATCCACTAAGGTGAACAACATGCTTCTCCTGCATGACTAAGTTGTATGAGGTGCTCTTCTGTCAGTGTCAGGTGGAGACTTCCCTTTCCCAGTAGCCAGCACGTTGCTGTTGGCTTTGGTTAGTAACAGTAGAGATGTCCGTGTGACTTAGAGCCATGGCTTAGTCCTCTTTTCACTTACTGCTTATTGGCAACAGCCCCTTCAGTATTCCCAGGTGTTAGTGAGCCCTGAGACGCAGGAGGTACCCTGGTCACCTAGAGGAGTGGTACCTGTGTTTGGTAGGGTAGAGCTTATGTTACTTTTCTAGGGCGGCCTTAACAAGGTGCGACAGACCGGGTAGCTTGAATAACAGAAATCTGTTGTTTCATGGTTCTGGAGGCTAGAAGCCCAGCATCAAGGCGTAGGCAGACCAGATCCTTCTAAAGGCTGTGAGGCAGACTGTGTTCCCCATCTCTCATCTAGTGCCTTGCTGGCAGTTGGGCCTTCCTTGGTTTCTGTTGTTTCATCCCCATCTGGGCCTTCATCTTCAGATGATGTTCTCTCTGTGTGCATGCCTGCATTCAAATTACCCCTTTGATAAGGACACCAATCATATTGGATTAGGGGCCTGCTGTACTCCCAGTATGACCTCATCTTTACTGATAACATCTGCAATGACCCAATTTCCAAATACAGTCACATTCTGAGGTGCTGTGTATTAGGACTTCAGTGTATTAATTTTGGGGGAACACAATTCAACCCGGCAAAGGGCTGTAAGACACCAGTCTTTCTCATGAGCTGCCCCAATGGTGAAATACACCTCTATGACACTTAGAACATTAACCTTAAGAGGGGCTGTGACTATTGGTTGTGTGCCAAGCAATTACTTGCAATCCCCTTTTCCTTGCCCACTTCCAACTACAGAGGCTGAGAAAACCAGATACCACCCCGCTTCCCAGCTCCCCTTGCAGTTAGGAGTGGCAGTGTGACCTGGTTCTGCCTAATGGTATGTCAGGGGACATGAGCTGGTAGTCCCCTAACATAGGGGACATGAGCTGGTAGTCTTTGGGAAAGAGTTTCTTCCCAGGTAATAGGAGAGAAAGGCCAGTGGGGAGGGACGTTTTTCTGTTCTTGGAATGTTGCTGTGTGAGACTGTGAGGGGTGATGACGCTCTAGCTTCCTGCCACCATGAGGGAGAGGCCAACAGAATCACAGAGTTTCATGGCAAACCCTGGGGCCTCCCGGAGCCCCTGGGTGAGATCAGGAAAGCCTTCCTCTGCATAATATCTGAGGTTTGAAATATCTATACTGTTTAAGACACTGTTGAGTAGATATTGACACAGCCAATAACATGCCAACTTTTATAGATGTTCTGCAAAAAAATAGTTAATTAGGGAAATGTCTGAATATTATAATTTCTCCTAAGGCATTATAGTTCATAAAAGCAATTCAAAGACTTTAAGAAGTTCTGTTAACCCCAGGGTTTCCCAGATATTTTTAACGATGAAGGCAAGCTCTGTTTCTCTACTATGACATCTACTGATGAAACCATTGTCTTTAGGGTAACATCTCTTGGTGGAACTTATTTTGGAAAACACTAAAATTATGACATCAGATACGCTCAAGCTCTTTGCTGAAGCCAAAGTTTCTGACTTTTTACTGCCATCCACACCACTTCTATAAATTACCACCTCAGTACATCCCTCTTCCAATGACAGATACCTCGATACCTCCCACCCTGCTGCATCTGGAGGAACAGACCGCATGTCATGGCTCCTGGCTTTGAGAAGATGGCTGACTCCCCAGAGGGCCTTATCATGCCCACTGAGTGATGTTCTGAGATGAAACAGTGACGTCTCACCAATGCCCTTACCAGCTCTTCTATGCTTCTCTCAGAGACAAGCAGGAACATGTTGGAGCCAGAGGCTGTGCTTAAACTGTCAGCTCCAGAAAAGCCATCATCTGCCTGGAGCTAGCAGAGACTAAATTCAGGGGAATGTATGTGCCCCCTGCCCAGGAGATGGAATGGAGCAGATGGCCTATTAGCTAGAAAGGAGTTTCATTAGTATTAGCTAAGACAACTACCAAGAAAAAGCTTTGGTGAAATACATTTGTAGCATCCAGGAAGACTTAGTTACTTGTGCGCCAAGAACCCCAATTACTATTATATGTTTTGTCATTTCTGGGCTGGCAAGGTGGATAGTGAACCAGCTTATGCTGCTTTATATTTGTATTACATTCCATTCATCTCCCTTTTCACAGAGAGGAAAATTCCCCTTGCCTCACCTGTTAAGCCTATCAGGATTGGAATTTGCATCTTGTGAGTTGCTAGGTTCATTGAGGGGCTGCGTTCATACAGCCAAATATCTCAAAAACTGCAGAATGAAACTCACACACCTATCACAGTGAGGTGACACTGAGGAATGGATGGTGACTCTTGACGCGGAATTTGACCATGTAGGCACTAATGGGCCTTTTACATGTGATCTTTAGGGAAGTGACTTGACTTTTCTAAAGTTCTGTGTCCTCATTTGTAGAGTGGGAACGGTAGTATCAGCCCTGAGCACTCCATAGCATTGTTGTGCGGATTCCACTGGGAAGGCTGAGCTCCTCGTTTGTTTATTCTTTTATCGTCAGCATTGGGCTTGCTCCCTGGCCTGTAAGAAATAGTAAATCAATATGAATAAAAGAATGAATGAACAAGGGAGGGTTACTGTTTCCCACTGCACTTCTAAATCTTATTTCTAGCATGCATAGAAGTCTCCAGTTATGGATGAAGTTGTTTGATTTGTGAAACTACTCGTTTAATATTTTGATTTTAACACTTGCTTAACTATAAAATGGTATACAAACATAGTATTATTGATTTTTTCTTTTAACACAAATTATGTAGAATCTAGATAATTAGAAGTTAAAAGATTGTACATTCCCTTTCCCATGTTTGTCAGATGTTTGCTATAGTAAAAACTCAGATCAATTCATGACTTCTTTCCTCTCACACACTCTCTGTTTTCTGTTTATTATTGTGTTTATGAAAGTTACCATGTATATAAAAGCTTTAGGTTCAGAAAATAATAGGGATAACAGAGTAACTTTAAGGATATACAACTTAATACTTTTGGATGATCATGGGAAGTAAGAAGTGGCAATATTTCCTTTGATGAAGGTGAAGGGTCTTGCTGTTTATTTATTAAGAAATATACTGAGCAAAAATATGTATACTGAGCACCTTCTGTGCCAGGCACTGTATAGGTGCATGGTGAGCAATACAGACACTCTTGCCTCCATAAAGCATAGAATCTAATGGGAAGATAAATATTAAACACATATTTACACAAGTAAGTCTATACATATGTTATATGCATAGTATATATACTTTATATTATGTCCAATATACATATATATGAAGAAGGAAATTTAAACAGTGCAATGAGAAATGATAATGGAAGGAGAGATTTACATTAGGGGACAGAGAGGACTTCTATGAGAGTATAAGCTTAGACCTAAGGTGAGAACTAAAGGATGAGCAGATGTAGCCAGGTGAATAGGAGCGATAAGAGCATTCTAGGCAGAGGAAAACTCAGGGAGGACCCGGGGTGGCCAAGAAACCTGCAGAATACACAGCAGGTGATAGGTGTAAAGCTAAGTCTGGGCAGGCAGGCAGGACCAGGTAATGCAAAGCTTTGAAGGCAAAATGAAGGATTTGAATGGGGTTTTTTTTTCACATGTTTTTTTCCCAGCTTTATTGAGATAAAATTGACATATAATATTGTGTACATTTAAGGTGTATAATGTGATGATGTGGTACTGCATATATTGTGAAATGATTGCCAAAATAATGTTCCTCACATAATTACCTTTTTTTTTTTTGGTGGGACCATTTAAGATCTACTCTTTTAGCAATTTCCAAGTATATAATACACTATTGTTAACTATAGTCGCCATGCTGTCCTATTCTCTGTTTCTATGCATTTGGCTTTTTTCTGATTCCACATATGAGGGGGATCATAAAGTATTCTTTTTTTGTCTGACTTATTTCACTTAGTACAATGCCCTCAGGGTCCATCCACGTTATCACAAATGGCAGGATTTCCTTGCATTTTATGACTGAATAATATTCCGTGTGTGTGTGTGTGTGTGTGTGTGTGTGTGTCTGTGTCTGTGTGTATCCTATTTTCTTTAGTCATTCGTCAGTGGACAATTAATTTGTTGCCATGTCGCAGCTGTTGTGAATAAAACTGCAGAGATCATGGGAGTGCAGAAATACCTTTGAAATACTGATTTGATTTCTTTTGGATATAGACTCAGAAATGGGATTGCTGGATGATATGCATTTTTTGAAGAACGTTCATACTTTCTTCCATAGTGGCTGCACCAATTTACATTCCCGCCAACAGTGCACAGGGTTCCCTTTTCTCTACATCCTTGCCAATATTTGTTATCACTTATCTTTTTGATAATAGCCATTCCAACAGGAGCAAGGTGATATCTCATTGTTTTTTTGAGAATGTATTGAATGTTTTTCAACAATGAGTGAGATTTATATATTTCAAATAATCTAATGATGGATGTGTAGAGAATGAATTTTGAGACAAGAGTAACTAATTAAGAGCCTATTGCTATAAATTATCAAGAACTGGCATTTTGGATGAGATAGGTGAAGGTGGAGAAAAATGGAGGAATTAAAAATATATTTTGGGACACATGGAACATTTTCCAGAATAGACCACATACTAGGCCACAAAAAGAACCTCAGTAAATTCAAAAATATTGAAATTCAACGAACCAAGTTCTCAGATCACAAAGGTATAAAACTAGAAATAAATTGTACAAAGAAAACAAAAAGGCTCACAAATACATGGAGGCTTAACAACATGCTCCTAAATAATCAATGGATTAATGACCAAATTAAAACAGAGATCAAACACTATTTGGAGACAAATGACAACAAGAGCAAAAGCCCCAACTTCTGTGGGATGCAGCAAAGGCAGTTCTAAGATGAAGGTATTTTGCAATCCGGGCCTATTTAAAGAAGGAAGAACAATCCCAAATGAATAGTCTAAAGTCAAAATTATTGAAATTGGAAAAAGAAGAACAAAGGAGGCCCAAAGTCACCAGAAGGAGGGACACAATAAAGATTAGAGAAGAAATAAATAAAATTGAGAAGAATAAAACAATAGAATAAATCAATGAAACCAGAGCTGGTTCTTTGAGAAAATAAACAAAATAGATAAACCCCTAGCCAGACTCATTAAGAGAAAAGAGAATCTACACACATAAACAGAATCAAATGAGAAAGGAAAAATCATGACAGACCCCACAGAAATACAAGAATTATTAGAGGATACTATGAAAATCTATATGCTAACAAGCTGGAAAACCTAGAAGAAATGGACAACTTCTTAGAAAAATACAACCTTCCAAGACTGACCAAGCAAGAAACAGAAAACCTAAACAGACCAATAACCAGCAACGAAATTGAATCAGCAATGAGAAAACTACCCAGAACAAAACTCCCGGGCCAGATGGATTCACTGCTGAATTTTATCAGACATATAGAGAAGAAATAATACCCATTCTCCTTAAAGTTTTCCAAAAAATAGAAGAGGAGGGAATACTTCCAAACTCATTCTATGAAGCCAGCATCACTCTAATACCAAAACCAGGAAAAGACCTCACCAAAAAAGAAATTTACAGACCAATATCCTTGATGAACATAGATGCAAAAATACTCAACAAAATATTAGCAAACAGAATGTAAAAATACATCAAGAGGATCATACACCATGATCAAGTGGGAATCATCTCAGGGATGCAAGGATGGTATAACATTCGAAAATCCATCAACATCATCCACCACATCAACAAAAAGAAGAACAAAAACCACATGATCATCTCCATAGATGCTGAAAAAGCATTTGACAAAATTCAACATCCATTCATGATAAAAACTCTTAACAAAATGGATATAGATGGCAAGTACTTCAACATAATAAAGGCCATATATAACAAACCCACAGCTAAAATTATACTTAACAGCGAGAATCTGAAAGCTTTTCATCTAAGATCGGGAACAAGACAGGGATGCCCACTCTCTCCACTGTTACTCAACATAGTACTGGAGGTCCTAGCCACGGCAATCAGACAAAACAAAGACATACAAGGCATCCAGATTGGTAAAGAAGTCAAATTGTCACTATTTGCAGACGACATGATATTGTAAATTAAAAACCCTAAAGACTCCACTCTAAAACTACTAGAACTAATATCTGAACTCAGCAAAGTTGCAGAATACAAAATTAACACACAGAAATCCGTTGCTTTCCTATACACTAATGATGAGCTAACAGAAAGAGATGTCAGGGAAAAAATTCCATTCACAATTGCATCATAAAGAATAAAATACCTAGCAATAAACCTAACAAAGGAAGTGAAAGACCTATACCCTGAAAACTACAAGACACTCCTAAGAGAAATTAAAGAGGACACTAACAAATGGAAATTCATCCCATGCTCTTGGCTAGGAAGAATAAATATTGTCAAAATGGCTATACTACCTAAAGCAACCTACAGATTCAATGCAATCCCTATCAAAATACCAATAGCATTCTTCAATGAAGGGGAACAAATAATTCTAAAATTCATATTGAACCCCAAAAGACCCAAATAGCCAAAGAAATCCTGAGAAGGAAGAATAAAACAAGGGGAATTATGCTCTCTGGCTTCAAGCTCTATTACAAAGCCACAGTAATCAAGACAATTTGGTACTGGCACAGGAAAAGACCCACAGACCAGTGGAACAGAGTAGAGAGTCCAGACATTAACCCAAACATATACGGTCAATTAATATATGATAAAAGAGCCATGGATATACAATGGGGAAATGACAGCCTCTTCAACAGCTGGTGTTGGCAAAACTGGACAGCTACATGTAAGAGAATGAAACTGGATTATTGTCTAACCCCATACAC
Organism: Phataginus tricuspis; assembly: GCA_029783875.1. Lineage (NCBI taxonomy): Eukaryota > Metazoa > Chordata > Mammalia > Pholidota > Manidae > Phataginus > Phataginus tricuspis. Next base: position 2,066,057 of record JAQQAC010020790.1, on the reverse strand, counting down.
AAAAGTCAACTCAAAATGGATCAAAGACCTGAGTATAAGTCATGATACCATAAAACTCTTAGAAAAAAACATAGGCAAAAATCTCTTGGACATAAACATGACAACTTCTTCATGAACATATCTCCCCAGGCAAGGGAAACAAAAGCAAAAATGAACAAGTGGGACTATATCAAGCTGAAAAGCTTCTGGACAGCAAAGGACACCATCAGTAGAACAAAAAGACATCCTACAGTATGGGAGAATATATTCATAAATGACACATCCGATAAGGGGTTGACATGCAAAATATATAAAGAACTCACGCACCTCAACAAACAAAAAGCAAATAATCCAATTAAAAAATGGGCAGAGTATCTGAATTGACACTTCTCCAAAGAAGAAATTCAGATGGCCAACAGGCACATGAAAAGATGCTCCACATCACTAATCATCAGAGAAATGCAGATTAAGACCACAATGAGATATCACCTCACACAAGTAAGGATGGCCAACATCCAAAACACAAACAACAACAAATTTTGGCGAGGATGTGGAGAAAAGGGAACCCTCCTACACTGCTGGTGGGAATGCAAATTAGTTCAACCATTGTGGAAAGCAGTATGGAGGTTCCTCCAAAAACTCAAAATAGAAATACCATTTGACCCAGGAATCCCACTGTTAGGAATTTACCCTAAGAATGCAGCAGCCTAGTTTGAAAAAGCCATATGCACCCCTGTTTATCGCAGCACTATTTACAATAGCCAAGAAATGGAAGCAACCTAAGTGTCCATCAGTAGATGAATGGATAAAGAAGATGTGGTAGATATACACAATGGAATATTATTCAGCCATAAGAAGAAAACAAATCCTACCATTTGCAACAACATGGATGGAGCTGGAGGGTATTATGCTCAGTGAAATAAGCCAGGCAGAAAAAGACAAGTATCAAATGATTTCACTCATATGTGGGGTATAAGAAAAAAAAAAAAAAACTGAAGGAACAAAACAGCAGCAGACTCAGAGAACCCTAGAACGGACTAATAGTTACCAAAGGGAAAAGGACTGGGGAAGATGGGTGGGAAGGGAGGGATAAGGGGGAAAAAGGGGCATTACGATTAGCAGACATAATGTTGGGCGGGGCACGGGGAGGGCTGTACAACTCAGAAGACAAGTAGTGACTCTATAGCATCTCACTACGCTGATGGACAGTGACTGTAATGGGGTTGGGGGGGACCTGATGAAGGGGGAAGTCTAGTAACCATAATGTTGCACATGTAATTGCAGATTAACGATACCAAAATAAAAAAATATATATCTATTTTGGGGTAAGTATCTCTATGACTGGTTGAGAAATTGTCCATTTGGGGATTAAAGGAGATGATGGATCACACAGGACTGCAGATCTGGGTCCTGAGTAATTTGTTGGTTGGAGGAAATATTTACTGAAATGGAGACCCCTGGAGGAAGAGCAGTTTGGTGGGAACATTTAGAAATATGAACTCAGGATACCCTTTCTTTTTCTTTTTTGTTGACTTTATTTTCTTAGAGCAGTTTTAGGTTATCAGGTCCAGAGTGTTTTCATTGCCCTAAAAATCCTGTGTTCCACCTATTCATGCCTCTTCTCCACAAACTCCCGACAAGCACTGATCTTTTTACTGTCTCCATAGTTTCACCTTTTCCAGATTGTCGTATAGTTGGATTCATATGGTACGTAGCTTTTAGATTGGCTTTTTTCGCTTACTGATACACATTTAACGTTCATCTGTGTCTTGTCATGACTTGACAGCTCATTTCTTTTTAGCACTGTAATATTCATTTGTCTGGATTACTACAGTTTATCATTCATCTCCTGAGGGACATAATGGCTACTTCCAAGTTTTGGCAATTATGAATAAAGCTTCTATAAACATCTGTGTACAGGTTTTTGTGTGGCATAGGTTTTCAACTCCTTTGGGTAAATACCAAAAAGACCGACTGCTAGAACGTATGATAAGAGTATGTTTTTTTAATTTTGTAAGAAACTGTGAAAGGTTTAAGGTCTATGTCTAGATTCATTTTTTTGCATGTGGATGTCCGGCTGTCCTAGTGCAATTCATTGAAAAGACTGTCTTTGCTCCTTTGCACTGCCTCCCCTCCTTTCTTAAAGATCTTTTGATTTATGGAGATCTATGACTGGAGTCTCTGTTCTGTTTCATTGATCAATACATCAATGTCTATTCTTTCATCAGTTCCACACTGTCATGAATACTGTAGTTTTATAATAAGCCATGAAGTGTGGTAGTGTCAGTCTTCCATCTTTGTTTTTCTCTTCAATATTGTGTTGGTTATTTTGGGTCTTTTGTCTCTATATAAACTTTAGGATCAGTTTTTAAATATCCACAAAATAACTTAGGGGATTTTGATGAAATTGTATTGCATCTATAGATCAAGTTGGGAAGAATGACGTATTAACAATGTTGAGTCTCGGCAATTTTTAAGCGTGGAAGGATATTCTTTCTTTAGAAACATACCTGGATTATTTTTCTGATTCAACTTTCCATATTTTTAAGCAGCTTCAGAATATATTTATTGAGAAGGGAAATGAAATTTACATTTTCAATCCTCCTATTTTGATTTTTAAAAATATACTTGTTGGTGGGGGGACCTGATAAAGTGGGTAGTTTAATAACCATAATATTGCACATGTAATTGTAGATTAATGATACGCCCCCAAAAAATATATATACTTGTCATTGGTTACATTATGTTTCTTTGTATATTTGATACATATTTAGAGACAGATAGGAATATATTAACCACTACATTTATTTGTTGAGCTGTGTCTAGAGAAGTGTGGGGAAATCCATAGCACTTCATAATGAAAGCAAGTCTTCTGGCATATGACAGAGACGTTGGTTGGAGTTCTCAGATTTTAGAATATAAAGAGCAATTAAAGTGAAAATTCCTATCAACGTCTCCAGAATGTAAGGAAGATCATTAAGAGTCACTCATCTTGGAAGACTTCTCAAAGTGGGAGGTCAACATTGAAGGCAAATTAAGTGTTAAAACCGGACGGTGCTCTTTTAGGTCGCTGTTGAGATTTCATCAGAATCTTCCCACGCTTGGCAGCATTTGGCAAATGCCAGTGGGGTCCATTCGTATTAGGGATATTCTTTTTGGCTGTGAAAGGCACTAAGAGCCTCTTTCAGTTCCTACTAAAATGTTTACTTTAATGAAGAATGGTTTAATTGTTAGGCCTATAGATCAGTGCTTATTTACTTGGTAGGGGTAAAATACATAATCTCATGTTTCACAAAAAATTTAAAAGATTTTACTTGAACAATGTCTGTTTGTAGTTGGGGACAGTGATAGATTCAAAGGATATCTTAAAGAGAATTGTGCAACTTCATTTATTTGCTCTGATTGATAGTCTGTATCAAATGACACCAAAACCCATTACTAGTCATATATTGAAATGTGAAATTGGGTACCAATCACGAGAGATTTCAGTATCAAAACATATTTTCGATCATTTAGGGAGATATATTCCAAGTTGCCTGATTATGAATTACATGTCAAAATACGTAGTTCAAAAATACCAAGTTTAAGATCTACTCTTCACCTATTATTTATGCAATTAAAAAGTAAAAATATTACATTAACTTAATATCCAGTAGGAAGAGGTTGAGAATGCCATGCACATTTAAAATCTCTTAAATTATTTAACATATGAAAATCCATCTATGTTACTTTTTATGTAAAAAAAGCTTTTCCTAGTTCTTTGCTGGCAGCAATTAACCTTCACTTTTCATGTCAAAGCTTAATCACAACGTATGGTGCATACTCAACAAATTCACTTAGGAAGAATACTGAGTCCTCCTTGATCAATTAATTATCTTTGGAACCCTCCTTCATGGAAGTTACAAATTTCAGATTTCTAAAAAGGCTGTTTAGGAAATAGTAAGTTTAGGACAGAAGGAATGCGGTTGTATTTGTAGGACATAAGCCAAGGTAAAAAACAGTTTTGCAATTAACAGTCCATGATTGAGAGTAAGCAGAGGTGATTGTACTTCGGAATGATACACAATATTTATTTCATTTATTGTTGCCTGGATATATTAGTTTCCTAGGGTTGCCATAACAAAGTACTACACTGGGTGTCTTGAAACACAGAAATTCTGGAGGCCAGCAGTCTTAAATCAAGGCCCTGGCAAGGTTGATTCCTTGCAGGGATGTAGAGGAGGACCCCTTCCTGCCCCTGCAGCTGTGCTGGGTCCCTGTGTTCCTTGGCTTGTGGCAACAAAATTCAGATTTCTGCCTTTTGTATATGGCTTCTGCCCTGTGTTCCTCCTCTTCTGCCTGTTGACTTCCTTTCTTATTGAACACTTGTCGTTGAATTTAGAGTTCCCCTGATGAATCCAAGATGATCTCATCTCGAAATTGTTCACTTAATTACAACTGGAAAGACCAATTTTGCAAATAAGGTCACATTCATAAATCAATTAAGAATATTGTTTAAATGTCAATTTTCTGGTTTTCATAATTACGCTGTGTCTAACGTGCTAATATTAGGAAATAAGTGTGTATTATTTTCACAACTTTTCAGTAAGTCTAAAATTATTTTAAAATGAAAAGTGATAAAAAATTAAGTAAGCTCCTTGAACCTACTTTAATGAATCCAAATCTCCAGGGGAGGGGATGGGCAAATTTAATATTCACAAGTGCTCCAGATAGTCTCTATGTAGAACCAGAAATTATAATTCCCGCTTTAGAGAAAAGAAATAAAAGCATAAAATAATTGTCTTTTCTTGTCCAGCATCAGTTACAGGGGAATTATAGGTCAAAATTTAGAATATAGCCTTTACAGATGGAAGTGGATGACACCCTAGCCACTCCAAGTTTGCATAGTGGCCCGGGATTGCAAGAAGTTGTCTAAAATAAAACTTCAATGTTGCCAACATATTTGAGTTTAATTCCTTTATAAATTTTCATTGTTTTAGCAGTGCTGGAATCTACTCCATAATCTCTCTTATACAATGACTTGTATTTACTTTGTTTTATGTTATGAATATTGATTAATTGTTCTTGAGGTGAAATTTTAACTATTATAGAGAGAAATATAATTCCACTCTAGTTCTTAAATGCTGCTGTTGCAGTTAAATGCTGTGCATTGCAGCCTGTCTGGTACTTGGTCCTTTCAGCAACCTGATTTACTAATTATTGCAATGACTGCTTCTGCTTACCAGTTAGAAAGTGGAAGAGCTTAAAATTCAATCAGCTGTTTTTTGGACTCGACATCATCATAGGAAATCAACGGATGCTTTCATTTGAATAATTGAATTTCTTTGTGTCTGTTGGCTGGCAGTTCTGGGGTCCCAAACTAGGCGTTAACCTACTCCAAAGATGGGCCCCATCCAAGTCCATTGCCCCTTTACGGTTGGTTTAAGAAGGCCTTGGGTGTGCTCATGGTCACTCAGCGAAGCCTTCCCAATCCTGGAGAAGGTCACCAAGGAGAGGAACCTCTGCACTGTATGGTTTAGTTTTGGAAAATGGCCAGAGAAAATATATAAATATTAATAAGCACCCAGCACCACCACGGGGGATAAGTGAAAGGAAAGAACAGAGCCCTTTTGCGTGGGTAGAACTGTGTGGGTGCATTTTCTTCTTGGAGCATGAGTTTAGTTTACAGCTAGAGTCTTGCAAGTGAGGAGAATATATGAAGTTAGAATTGAAAATATGAAAGGGGTCTGGTAAAGGAGAAGGAGAAAGAGGAGAAATCAGGGAAGAAGGCAGGGAAGAGACAAATCCTCCTGCATTGGCCTGATTAGTCACACTATTAGGAGAAACTTAAGACCTTCAGCTGTATAAATCTTTGAAACTTTCTCTTAAATTTCAGCCATAGGTTCATAACCTACCTTTATATTTGATCTATTAATGACTCCTAATGTCCCAGCTTAACATGTTAGTTATTTTAAATTGCCAGATAACAAAGTCAAATCCTTTATTTGTAGAAAATGAGCAGAAGGTATAATTCTGGCACTTAAATTCTAATCATGAATTCTACACTCCAGCACAGATTGCAGGTAACAGAGTACTTTACTCATATGCAATACGCTGATGTTGAACCTTCTTCCCTTGATATCCATGAGCCCAGAGTTGGTGTCAGTCTTTTTCCACAATACACAGCCTAGGATACTCTCACTAGAGACATATGGGGATGTCTGTTAAAAACTTCACATTTTAGTGCCATTACAAAGTCATAATGTGTACTAATTTATGATTGAAATTAAATTATGTTAACATTTTGGCTATGAATGTTGGCTTCTATAAAAATGATTACTCTCATATTTTGAACCATATTTTGAATTACTTTCATGTTTTGAATCACCTCATATTTTAAATGTTATTTTTCTATTTATTCTTTCCTATAACATCTTTCTCCTTCTGTCAGCCTGTCACAGTAACTTGCACATGAGAGGTGCTCAATAAATAAGTGTTTAGTAAAAAAAAGTGACAACAGAAAAATGTTCAAAACTTTCATCTACTACAAAAGGGCACATTTTTAGGGGAAGAGAAAGCAATTTGCTTTTAGATATTCATTCAGCTACCATTTACTATGAACTTATTACATTCCAGGTATTTTCTATCGAACTAACAATAAGTGGGACATGGTCCTTGAGCCCACAGTCAAGTTTGGGAGGTGGACGTAAGTACCGGACTGTCACTGACTACAGTCCTACTTGTAGGTCTCTAGTTTGCTCAGTTAGTGCCCTCTCCCTACTTCCTAGGGTGTGTGTGGGCTTTCCTCATCACTAAATGTTTGGGAAACCCTGCCCCTATGGCCTTTTGGGTTTCCTGGAGTGTGGGGGGAAGTTTGATGGGTTGAGGACCAAGTAATGTCTGCTAGTGTGGGGTATATTGGCAGTCAGGTGAGTGTCCTCTGGAGGTGGGGTGAGGGAAAGAAAGGCAGGGGAGAAGGTCGTCCTCTCTGGGACAGAGGAGGGACCGTATGGCACGGACCCTGGTTGTAGGAGATTGAAGGCTGTCCCTAAAGATGACAGCTGAGCGGTCCCTGGGCAGGGACTCTGTGCCAACAGGGCTCCCATCACTCCTCGGGCCTCAGGGACCCTCATCTCTTTCCGTATCCGGCCCCCCACTTGCTCCCCTTTCCTCTAGTCCTCTTGAGTCCCACCCTCTGTATTCTGCCATGTAAATTCTCCTCTGTTCTCTTCTTTCATAACAGTACTTTTTGGCAAGACATCATCTACCCTTCAGTGTTTTCCTAAAGTTTCTGGAGGTTAGGAATAAAATCTTCAAATGCCCCCAGAGACTGAGGGAATATATATTTCCTTTCATTCTTTGACTGCAGCAAAAGAGGGGAAGAAATCAGAACATTTCCATTTACATATTAAAAGAGGTTGGCATATTAATATTCACACACATGTATGAACAAATTATAGTAAGAAGCCTCATGCGCCACAGCAGAGGCATGTGGAGAAGTGTGTGAGAGCGAGGAGGAGGGAGCAGAGGCCAGGGCAGCGTTCCCCCTAGAAATGATATTGGAGCCGGGCCTTGCCTGGTGTGTGAGATACGTGAGAGAGAACCTCAAATGCACGGAGCCACGGAGGTAAGAGTTTTGGGCAGGCCGGGCTGGTTTGGCAGGGGATCGGGTAGGGCGGTGAGGCGGGGCAGCCGGGACGGGCCAAACTGGGATCAGCTGTATAAAATTTGCTCCTGAGTTGGGTCTTGACCTCCAAGGTAATGGGAAACTATTACCTAAAACTCACAGAGGCATCTCCTCCTCCCCTTCCTCTAAATCAGTCTAGATGTCAATACATTCCTCAGCCTCCCCATAAATATGGAGTTGTCCTGCCACCTTGGGCTCACCTGGGAAGCTAGTGAGTAGCTGTCATATGGTAAGTGAACCACACATTTAGCAGGAAAAGCTCTGCCTCCTCTCAGTCCTCCCAGCCTGTCTAGTTAATCTATACTTGTATGTCAATAGAGAGCTGAAAAAAAGAGGAAGACAAATTATAGTTGTTGAGTAAGATGGAGCTTTCAGATTCACGGAGGCCTTAGAAGGAAATGCGAGGTCCGATCGGCAGTTCTTCTTGGTATGGGCTCGGGTGGTGAATGAAAATAGACCGATGGACACAGGTGACAAGACCTGGTGCCCCCGGAGGGGTGAGCTCCCGTGACTCTCTTCCACTTACTTTCCTGGAAAAAGAGGAGTTGGCTTCACTTTTCCCTTGTTTTCCTCTTGCTGTCAAGTAACAAAAAATTTATTCCAAACTAGACTAAAGAGTTATCACTTGTGCCATGTTGGTCAAGAGAGTAAGTTTAAATCCAAAAATAGTTTTAAATAATCCACTTAGAAGTAAAGCCAAAAAGGTTAAGTTTACCAGCAAAGACATACAAACATTCAAGCTTTACCCTTTTTTGGTATAACCTAGGGGGATACTTTCCTTTCAAGACTTATTTTATCTACTCTATTTTCATCCTGAAACTGTCTTGGAGCCTTGCTGGACTGACCTGGTATATTTACTGTGGGGAACATTCTGTAAATCTCTTCTGCTGATGGGTACAGCCAGCAATGGCCTGGCGGAATTATTCTGTATATGAGAGAGAGAAAATGAACTGCTTACTTAAAGGGCACAAATGTCGGGAATTACCTGAGGGCACTTTGAAAATGGCAAGTGTCTGTAACTGTGATTTCAAAAAGGACATTTCATCTAATTAAAGACAGTAGGCATCAATTAGAGCTGCAAATTGTGTGCTTGGGATTTCACATAGAAAAGTTACCTGGATATTTTGAATCTGGGTGAGGTGAGTGATGCCTCTGGACTCTGTATTTTTAAGGGCAGAAATTCACCTACTCCCACTGTAGTAACTTCTAAACTCTCCTGGCAGAAACGTCTCCCTAACCTCCTTCCTGCCAGTTTCTTCTCTCAGTGGTTGGGGGACTGGTGCTCAGTGTTTGAGTTTAGACAGGTGGTTGGTAATTGCCATCACTGATGGTGGTGGCGTCAAAGCCTAGGAAAAAAAAAGATACTTTGCTGTTTTGTTTTTGTTTTTCTTCCTTTTCCTTTTCCTTTCCCTTCTTTCTTTTTTTTTTTATCCTCCTGCATTTCAGAAACAACATTCATCATATGGAATAATAGACCTGATTAGTAATTCATGTAAATTAATGATGGTTTTTTTTGGGGGGGGGGGCTGGGAAGCCGAGGTTCTTAGACTGCAGTGTTTTTTACCTAAATTGTATATAACATTGCCCAAGGGGCCTCACTGCAGGCACTGCCCTTACTTAAAATCCTAGTATCTTTGAATCTGACATGTGTGGATTCACAGTTGAGATTTGGATTCTCAAGTAATTTTGAGCAGAGCCAAGAAATATGATATTTTTAAACAGACATTCCAGGTGATAATTTTTAATGAAGTGGTTATTCATTAAAAATTTTTTAACAGAAAATTTCAAGTAGCCACAAAAATAAGTAAAATTGAACCTTCAAACCCCCATCACCCAGTTCCATCAATTATCTATATATTTTTTCATCTTTGTTCTCATTAAATTTTTTTTCAAATGTTTTCAAGCAAACCCAGAGGTTGGGTATTTTCATGAGTAAATATTTAAATATGCATCTCCAGTAAATTTTTTTGGTTTTACATACTACTATGGCATATGTCTTGCTGGAGGGTTTCAGCCCCAGGCAAGTTCACTCTGGATTCGGTGAGACTGAATAATGATACTGGAATGTTGTGGGTAAAAGAGTTTATGCCAAACTTTATTCTCACAGTGGCAGGTCAAGTGGTAGAATCATGTCTGCATCTGGCAAGTCTTTAATCCATCTCTGTCTCTGCCTTCGGGCAAAGCACTGGGCAGGGTTCTTTATAGAGCAAAACTTGATAAGCAAAACGATAGCTTATTGCCAACAGTTGTGTAAGCATGCGCCTATGCAGTAAGCCAGTTTCATCATTGCACATGCACAGCGGGGAAGCAGATTAGGGTCAGGTGATGATCCTGGCCATAGGAACTTCCATTTTCCCTACATTCCACCCCTCCAGGATTCTCACTTCACAGTCTGTGCACCCTCAATCTTCCTTGATGCTCCCTTTATGAGAGAGCTGGAGCATTGTAACCAGATTCTACAACAGTGACAGAGGCTAAAGCAACATACAGAAAACAACAAAAATTATGATAATCTTTAAGCCTGAGATCAGTTGCTACCAAGTGGCCATTCTAGCTGTATTCAAATCACTTCTGCTCAGATGAGTTCATGACTTGCACTTACCGTGGGTGGCTAGTAGTGGAACTGGTAGGGAGCTCCATGCACACTTGGCAAGCAGACATGCTGGTAGTTCTTGCTAGGGTGTGTGCCCAATTCACAAAGATGTTTGAAGAGATTAACCTTAAGGGCAATAACATGTTTTAATAACACCAACATAGGCAAATCTTGTCCATTAGGTAGGATGTGTGCAAAGAGAGTGGTCCTGTGATAGGAATGTGGCAGGAAGGAGGTCCTGTCCAGGTCTAGTATACCATACCTTTTCCCCCCTTCTGTGGTGGTTACTGAGGGGTCTCTGTATAGTGCTACTAGAGGTGCATGCACTGGCCATAATGATAAAACAAAACTCCCTGGTAAGATGCTCTTACCTTCTGGCCAAATAAGGTACACTACTGAGATCCATGGGGGCCACTCTGCCATTACTCCAAGAATACATAGGAGGCAGCCTCTAAGCCATGTCCCCAAAGTGCCAGGAGGGCCAGCTACCACTGGTCCACATGTCGAAATGTCTGAGGCCATGTCCACTGAACAGAGTCTCTGGGGTTTACTGTAGTCAGTGCTGGTAGCAAGATATTATTTGGTGGCCCAACCTTGACTTCAACAATTTCTCCTTAGTTGTATAGGGCAGGCAGCAATGTGTCTTAGCATGTCTGTGAGGCTCAATTCTCCTTTCTGGGACTTCTCAATCAAAACCTGTAGCACTGTCCTTAAGCAGACTGACCATCCCCATAGACTGTTGGTGTCTGACTTCAGACTAGATTTTAGCAAACCATTGTACCTCTCTACCATGCCTGCTGTGGTGAGATTATATGGTACACCAAGCTTCCGCTTTATCCTAATTGTTGCACCCTTTCTTGCAGTGCATGTCCAGTAAAGTGGGTGCCTTGATTACTCTCAATTACCTGCAGTCGTCCATAGGCCACAAAGAGATGCTCCAGTCTTCTTTTGGTCATCTGCTGGTCTGCAGAATGTGTAGGAAAAGCAACCAGAAGTCCAGTAGCTGTGTCCACACCAGTCATGACATACAGATACCCTTCTGACATGGGCAGAGGCCTTTTAGAATCTATCTGCCACCCAATGAGAGATATCAGCCCCTTAGCTATTGTCCCAGGTTGCTGTGGGACTCAGTGTAAGTCCCTCTTCGAGTACACAGTGCACCCCTACCAGGCTCTGTTGACTTCTTCAAAGGTTAAATACAGGCCCCACTGATGGGCTACAGCCCACACTGTCTCTTACCCTGCATGCAATAAACAGTGTAACTGTTGGGCCACATCAGAGGCAGACTTGCTTTCTTGCCAGTGCACCCGGGTCAATCCATCTACTTCATTGTTCCCTGGGGATGCCACTGGCAAATGGCCTGTCATGTGATATACTGTAACTGTAGTCTGACCACAGCCCCTTAAGTCTTGCCACAACTCTTGCCCCCTAAAGGGTTGGGTTGGTGCCCAACCAAACATCCAGTTGGCATGGTACCATGTCTGTTCCCGCAGAGTCAAGCCTTGACAGACAGCCCAGCGGTCAGTACAGACAACTATAGGGGAGGGCTCCTGGCTGATCATAAGCTACACGGCCCACAACTCTGCCCATTGACTGCTCTTCCCCTCACCATCTTCCTTCCATATTGTCTCATTCTTAGGATGGAAGACTATAACCCTCCATTTTGGGGGCTGCCCCTGGCTGGAGCCATCTGTGTACCATACATCTTCAGGCACAGGGGCTCTTCCCTCCTGATCAGGGCTCTTTGACACAAATGGACCTAAAGCAAATTCTTTCTGCCTTTCACTGGTGTATGTTACTGGCCCCAGTAAATGAAGCTCTTCACTCAAGGGGCTATTAGAGAGGGTGCTGTGCTGCTGTAGGTATGCACCCCACTTGGCCAGTGTGGGCGTCTGTGCCACGCCGCTGTGCAGCTTTTGAGTCCAGTCTTGTACCCACCCCATGATGGGATAGGTGGTTATTACATTTATTGGGACTGTTCCAGTGATGGGCTCCATATCCAGCAAGCCAGTCATTTCTCTGTGAAGGTGTACCAGACCTCTGCTCCTTTCCAGAGTTGTGACCAGAATCCAACGGGTTGGCGAGTACAGTCAAGCTGCTGCCAGAGACCCCAGCCATAACTGTCTTTGGTCACATGGACATACAGCTCAGGGCCTTGATGGGTCTATAGCACTCAAGGCCTGCATGGCCTAGGTTGCCTCTTTTGCACTGGTAAAAGCAGATGTACATCTCTCATCCCTGTCCCACCTGAGGCCCTTCCATACCAAATGTAAGGGCTTCAGAATTTGTGTCAAATTCAGAGTAAACAGTCCTGTAGCCTAAGAGACCCAAAAAACTCCTACAGTAATACCACGGTTGCAGGGATAGGAAAGGCCTGGACTTTATCTATAACTGCTTCTGGGATAACTTTGGTCTTACCCGACCAGATGACCCCCAAGAATTTGACAGACAAACCAGTTCCCTGAACCTTGGTGCTGTTCACAGCCCATCCTTTCTCCTGTAGATGTTGCAGCAGTCTAGGTGCTGCGCCTTCTAAATCTGCAAGAGAATTACACGTGAGCATGACATCATCAATATAATGGTACAGCCGCACCATTGGCAGTTTCTCCTATGCTGCCAAGTCCTGGGCTACAAGTCCATGACAGATGGTGGGGCTGTGGAGGAATCCCTGTGGAAGGACAGCGAAAGTTCATTGCCGTCCCTCCTGTGTGAAAGCAAACTGTTCTGAGTTCCCTGTGCTGTATCTGTGGAGAAGGCGTTAGCAAGATCCACAATGTAATGATATGTCCCTAGTTCAAGACTGAGGATGTCCATAAGGACTGCAGTAGAGGGCATGGCAGCATGCAGAGTGGGTATGACTTTATCCAGTTCTCTGTACTCCACAGTCATCCACCAGAGCCATTCAGCTTTTTTACTGGCCACACCAGGAAATTAAAAGGGCTATCATGGGCTTTATAATACCTACCTTCTCCAGTTCCTGGAGGGTTTCTCCAATTTATGCCCTCCAGGCAATTTATGTTGCTTAGTATTAGTCATCTGATAAGACACAGGAAAAACTATGGGCAGGTGCTTAGCATGTCCCCTCAGAACTGCCTTCACCACACGTATTCTCAGTCTGAACTCACCTGAAATGGTCTGCAACCATAGGCCATACAGGATCTTTATCCCCAAAATATATTTGGGGATGGGAGAGATATACACAGTATATTCCTTTGAAGATAGGTGCCCTATTCCCAGTGGGAGTCAGGCTTGTTTCACTCTGATAGCTTTACCCCTATATCCATCTCTAAGAGTGGGGGTCCCAGGAAACCACTCAGTGTTCCCATAAATCATTGAGCTCCTGGGTCTACCAGAGCCAGGGCATGTAGTACATTTACTGGGGACCAATGAATTGATATTTCAACATGGGCCTCCGGTCCCCCCCATCATCCAAGGTGGGGGCCTTGACCTTCCCCTCAGTCAAACTGTATTGCCCGGTTATCTTCCTGTGAGGTTCCAGGCGAGGTCAGCTTATGGCCCAGCAGGAAGTCTTGTAGGCGCACAGGCCAGGCTTGTGGCTTTGTCTCCGGCTTCAGTTTCTTGGTCCTTAATGGCTGAGGCTGCTCAGCTTCACCTGTCCCACAGCTCCAGTGAGATTCTGCTTGGCTTCCCATCCAATTTCTCTCTGTCTACTTCTGCCCCAAATCAGCCGACACTTGGGTCCTTGTGACCTTCGCGGGGCCCTTTATGCCCTTCCTCTCAGTAGCTAACCACAATCCCTTCTGTGCCCGCATCGCTTCAGCCTCAGTACAAATCTGCTATTGCATGGGTAACCTCATTTATGGGTGGCCCTGCGTGAGGGCCAAGAATGGCCATGAAGGGCCCAAAGAGAGATGAGGGAGCTGTTTGCAGCACCATATCCTTGACCTCTGCCTTAAACAGCTCCTCATCCAGATCATAATTTATTGGGTTATAAATGGCATTTTTCATACCCAACTCCCATAACACCTGTTGGAGCTCGGCATATGTCTAGCATCTATTGGGGGAAAATTGTAAGTCACCTTGCTTGGGCCATACAGTATGAAGGGCAGCCATCAGCCATTTGAGAAAGGAATGGGTCCCAGGGGTCTGGTGTGCAGTCTGCAGTCGCTGCTGCAAGGCAGGATAAATTGTTAGGGAAGACAGCTTTCCCATCTCTGCAGACAGAATAATACTCTCCACCCCTACATCCCAAAGATGCAGAAGCCAACCTGATATGAACCCTGAAGGTTTCTGCCCAAACCGGGAGCCCAAATCCACCAGCTCTGGCGGTGTATAGGGACTGAAATGTAGACTGATTCGCAACCTGGAGAGGGGCTGCAGCTCTCCTGGGGGAGCCCATGGTCACTCTGTTTTTGTTTTTTGACTACAACCTGGTGGGATTTCAGTGGAGGAGGGGTTGGTGCCTCTGGCACCACCTCTAGTTCCTTGTTCTCCTCTGGCTCCCTCGCCATTTTCAGGGCTGACAGCAGCTCTCTCGTACTGCAGAGGGCCTCTTCTGCTACATCCTCTACCTTCTCCTCGGTACCTTGCAGCTGGCGTCCTCATGCTGCCTCTACTAATGCCTCTTGCAGGGGTACATCCTTCTTCTTCATGGCCTTTACCTCTTTCATAGTGCCTCGCAGAAACGCCATCTCATTCTTCAAGAAATCTTTTACTTCCTCCCCAGCACCTTGTAGCCTGCGTTCTTGTGCTGCCTCCTCTTGTGGGTCTTCACATCCTTTACCTTCTTCACAGGGCCTTGCCATGATGCCATCTCAGTCACCAACAAACTGTTTTCCTCCTTCATGACCTTTACCTCTTCTTGTGCTTACAGGAGCACATTCTTCTCCTTTATAGTCCTTTTAACATTGGGAGGAATAGCCAGCAAATGACTCCTGCCGACACGTGGGCATCCTGTTTCTTTTCACAATTTGTCACTCTCGTGGAGGGGCCTCCACCACTGCCCCAGGCATCACGTCCACCTCCTCCCACTCCTGGGGAGGGGCTCACTCCTCTAGGTGGACTGCCTCCTTGGACTGTGTGCTCAGTGGGGGACACCCAAGAATCTCTTCACCCACAGGGGCATCCTGCAGTATTTCCCCATCCATAGGGGTAGCCTGCTTAAGTACCCCTTCCATGAGGGCAGCTTATTCTGTCTTTCAGTCTGCAGTGAATCCTGCTGACGCTGCCAGATATCTCACTGGAGGGTTTCAGGCCCAGGCAAATTCACTCAGGATTTGGTGAGACCAAATAATGACAACAGAATGTTAGGTGTATACTAATTTTTGTTCTCACAATGGCAGGTTGAGTGGTAGAATCACATTCGCATCTGGAAAGCCTGCAGTTTCCCTCCGTTTCTGCCTCTGGGCAGAGCACTGGGTGGAGCTCTCTACATAGCAACATAGGCAGTTACGGCCTATTGCCAATAGGTATGTAAGCATGCACCTGTGCAGTGGGCCAATTACCTCACTGCACATGCACAGTAGGAAAATAGGTTAGGGTCAGGTAAGGATCCTAGCCATAGGAGAATCCATTTTCCTTATAGCATGTCATGCTCAATAAAGTTAATAATTCTATGACATTAATTAATACTCAGTTTATTTGTAAATTTCCCTGATTAGCTCAAAAATGCTTTTCTTTCTTTAAATCTGTCCAAACAGGAGTTCTACATATTGCAATTGGATGCTCTGTCATAAATCTCTTTATTCTAGTCCTCATTTTCTTTAAGAAATTATTTGCAGAGATCAGACTTTCTCCAGCCTTAATGTGCATTAGAATCACCCGTGGATCTTGTTTAAATTCATATGCCGGCTGAGTCAGTACATTTGAGATAGGCCTGAGATTCTACGTTTCTAACAATCTTTTGAGTGATGCTGAAGCTGTGGAGGGTAGAGGAGACATGGAACTGTACATTGAGTAGCAAGGCTTTAAGAATGTCCCACATTTTCGATTTTGCTGAGTCTGTCCCTTGGTGTTGTGTAAGTTTTTCTAAAGGGTTGATTAAATTATTTCAATTTTTAAAAATTTGGCAAGATTTTTATAGCTGAAGTTATCTAGTTATTGTACCATATATTGTGTCATATATTGAGACAATAATGTCTTATTATTTCATTTTTTAGTGATGCTAAGATTGATCAACGGGTTAGATCCCAGGTGATTCTGATTTAGAAATTCCATGAATGTAATGAGAATAAGATTAAAATAAGATTAATTAATAAATTAAAATAAGATTCTGGTTGAAAATGGTTGCAATACTATGTTTTATTAAGTGCTTACTATCTTTCAGGCACTATTTTAAGTATTTTTTTGTTTTGTTTTTTTAAATCTGTGGTTTCTATTTTTTTTTATAATTTATTTTGGTATCATTAATCTACAATTCCATGTGCAATATTATGGTTATTAAACTGCCCCCTTCATCAGGTCCCCCCCAACCAACCCCATTACAGTCACTGTCCATCAGCGTAATGAGATGCTATAGAATCACTACTTGTCTTCTCTGAGTTGTACAGCCCTCCCGTGCCCCCCCAACATTACACCTGCTAATCGTAATGCCCCTTTTACCCCTTATCCCTCCCTTCCCACCCATCCTCCCCAGCCCCTTTCCCTTTGGTAGCTATTAGTCCGTTCTTGGGTTCTGTGAGACTGCTGCTGTTTTGTTCCTTAATATTTTTCCTTTGTTCTTATACTCCACATATGAGTGAAATCATTTGATACTTGTCTTTTTCGGCTTGGCTTATTTCACTGAGCATAATACCCTTTAGCTCCATCCATGTTGTTGCAAATGTCTGGATTTGTTTTCTTCTTATGGCTGAATAATATTCCATTGTGTATATGTACCACCACATCTTCTTTATCCATTCATCTACTGATGGACACTTAGGTTGCTTCCATTTCTTGGCTACTGTAAATAGTGCTGCAATAAACATAGGAGTGCATATGTCTTTTTCAAATTGGGCTGCTGCATTCTTAGGGAAAATTCCTAGGAGTGGGATTCCTGGGTCAAATAGTATTTCTGTTTTGAGTTTTTTGAGGAACCTCCATACTGCTTTCCACAATGGTTGAACTAATTTGCATTCCCACCAGCAGTGTAGGAGGGTTCCTTTTCTCCACATACTCGCCAACATTTGTTGTTGTTTGTGTTTTGGATGTTAGCCATCCTTACTGATGTGAGTTGATATCTCATTTTGGTTTTAATCTGCATTTCTTTGATGATTAGTGATGTGGAGCATCTTTTCATGTGCCTGTTGGCCATCTGAATTTCTTCTTTGGAGAAGTGTCTGTTCATGTCCGCTGCCCATTTCTTAATTGGATTATTTGCTTTTTGTTTGTTAAGGTGCGTGAGTTCTTTGTATATTTTGGATGTCAACCCCTTATCGGATACGTCATTTATGAATATATTCTCCCATACTGTAGGATGTCTTTTTGTTCTACTGATGGTGTCCTTTGCTGTACAGAAGCTTTTCAGCTTGATATAGTCCCTCTTGTTCATTTTTGCTTTTGTTTCTCTTGCCTGGGGAGATATGTTCATGAAGAAGTCGCTCATGTTTATGCCCAAGAGATTTTTGCCTATGTTTTTTTCTAAGAGTTTTATGGTTTCATGACTTACATTCAGGTCTTTGATCCATTTTGAATTTACTTTTGTGTATGGGGTTAGACAGTAGTTCAGTTTCATTCTCTTACATGTAGCTGTCCATTTTTTCCAACACCAGCTTCTGAAGAGGCTGTCATCTCATTATTTTTCCTTTCTCATTTCTGATTCTGTTTATGTGTGTAGATCCTTGTTTTCTCTTAATGAGTCAGGCTAGGGGTTTATCTATTTTTTTTCTTTTTTCAAAGAACCAGCTCTTGGTTTCATTGATTTTTTCTATTGTTTTATTCTTCTGAATTTTATTTATTTCTTCTCTGATCTTTATTATGTCCCTCCTTCTGGTGACTTTGGGCCTCATTTGTTCTTCTTTTTCCAATTTCAGTAATTGTGTCTTTAGACTATTCATTTGGGATTGTTCATCCTTCTTTAAAGAGGCCTGGATTGCAATATACTTTCCTCTTAGAACTGCCTTTGCTGTGTCCCACAGAAGTTGGGGCTTTGTGCTGTTGTTGTCATTAGTCTCCATATATTCTTTGATTTCTGTTTTGATTTGGTCATTAACCCATTGATTAATTAGGAGAATGTTGTTAAGTCTCCATGTCTTTGTGAACCTTTTTGTTTTCTTTCTAAAATTTATTTCTAGTTTTATACCTTTGTGATCTGAGAAGTTGGTTTGTAGAATTTCAATATTTTAAAATTTACTGAGGTTCTTTTTATGGCCTAGTATGTGGTCTATTCTGGAAAATGTTCCATGTGCACTTGAGAAGAATGTATATCCTGTTGCTTTTGGGTGTAGAGTTGTGTAGATGTCTGTTAGGTCCATCTGTTCTAGTGTGTTGTTCAGTGCCTCTGTGTCTTTACTTATTTTCTGTCTGGTTGATCTGTCCTTTGGAGTGAATGGTGTGATGAAGTCTCCTAAAATGAATGCATTGCTTTCTATTTCCTCCTTTAATTTTGTTAGTATTTGTTTCACATATGCTGGCGCTCCTGTGTTGGATGCATGTATATTTATAATGGTTATATCTTCTTGTTGGACTGACCCCTTTATCACTATGTAATGTCCTTCTTTATCTCTTGCTACTTTCTTCGTTTTGAAGTCTATTTTGTCTGATACAAGTACTGCAGCACCTGCTTTTTTCTCCTTGTTGTTTGCATGAAATGTCTTTTTCCATCCTTCACTTTTAGTCTGTGTATATCTTTGGGTTTGAGGTGAGTTTCTTGTAGGCAGCATATAGATGGGTCTTGCTTTTTTATCCATTCTGTTACTCTGTGTCTTTTGATTGGTGCATTCAGTTCATTTACATTCAGGTTGATTATCGATAGATATGTACTTATTGCCATTGCTGGCTTTAGATTCGTGATTACCAAAGGTTCAAGGGTAGCTTTTTTTACTATCTAACCATCTAACTTAACTTTCTTGTTAAGCTATTATAAACACAGTCTGATGTTTCTTTATTTCTCTCCCTTCTTATTCTTCCTCCTCCATTCTTTATATACTAGGTGTTTTATTCTTTGCCTTTAGTTAGTATTTGGATGGTCTGCTTTCTTGGCTATGATTTTTTTCTCTGGTGACCTCTTTTTAGCGTTAGGAGTGCTTCCCTCTAGAGCAGTTCCTTTAAGGTGTCCTGTAGAGGTGGTTTATGGGAGGCAAATTCTCTCAACTTTCGCTTGTCTGGAAATTGTTTAATCCCTCCATCATATTTAAATGATAATTGTGCTGGATACAATATTCTTGGTTCGAGGCCCTTCTGTTTCATTACATTAAATATGTCGTGCCATCTCTCTTCTGTTGAGAAGTCTGATGATAGTCTGATGGGTTTTCCTTTGTAGGTTATATTTTTTCTCTCTGTAGCTGTTTTAATACTCTGTCTTTATCTTTGATCTGTGCCATTTTAATTATTATGTGTCTTGGTGTTGTCTTCCTTGGGTACCTTGTGTTGGGAGATCTGTGGGCTTCCGTGGACTACAAGACTATTTCCTTCCCTAGCATGGGGAAGTTTTCAGCAATTGTTTCTTCAAAGACACTTTCTATCCCTTTTTCTCTCTCTTCTTCCTCTGGTACTCCTATAATGTGAATGTTGTTCCGTTTGGATTCATCACACAGTTCTCTTAATATTCTTTTATTCCTAGAGACCCTTTTATCTCTCTCTGCCTCAGCTTCTCTGTATTCCTGTTCTCTGATTCCTATTCCATTAACAGTGTCTTGCATTTAGTCCAGTCTACTGCTAAGCCCATTGATCGCTTGTCTGATTTCTGCATTGTCTTTCCTCACTTCCCTCACTTCCTCCCTCATCTCTTGCATATTTCTCTGTACATCCATCAGTATGGTTATGACTTTGATTCTGAATTCTTTTTCAGGAAGATTGTGCATGTCCATCCCATCAGACTCCCTCTCTGGTGTCTGGGTCTGGATAAGCTTTGTTTGTACCAAATTCCTCTATATTTTCATGGCGATAGAAGTGGTCGCTGGTAGGTGCCACGTTATGTCCCCTGGGCTCTTTAAGAGTGTCAAAAAGAATAGAAAAAAAAGAAAGCATAGAAAGAAAAGCAAAAGAAAACAAAGAAAGAAAAGAAAGAAAAGAAAAAAAAAAACACCAACAAAAAAACCAAAAAAACACCTGCCGGGAGTAGATTCTGTGAGGTTGCTGTAGGTGGCACTGTTGCTCCACTATTCTGCAGCTGTGGCCACGCTGCTCCACAGGGGCCTTTGTATCTCTGGCTGGGGCAGAACAAATGGGAGGCTGCTGATCTCTGTAGGAAGTCTCAGTGCGACTACTTTTTCCCAATAGCCAGCCAAGGGGTTCGAAATTCTCTAGGACTCCCAACTTGCTGGGCTGAGTGTGCTGGGACAATTCTGCTCCTCTATTGGGCCCCTGTCTCTTTAAGACCACTAAAAAAAGTGCACGCTTTTCTTTTGTCCTGGGGAGCTGGCTGCGAGGACCGGGGTGCATTCCCAGGCTCAGATCCTGCCCCCTCTGACTCTCCAATCTCCGATACACCGCGCGATGTGTGTCAGCGCTCCCGGCGCAGATCACCAGGGCTGGTTATTTCGCGGGCCTGTACTTCCACTCCCTCCCCACTCTGAATCCTCTCCTCCTGCTGGTGCTCTGGGGTGGGGGAGTGCTCGGGTCCCACCAGGTCGCGGTTCCGTATCTTACCCACCTCGTGGGGTGCCAAGTCCTCTCGGGTGTAGTTGCAGGCTAGGTGGTGTCCTGTATCTTCTGGTCTCTCTTTTAGGAATAGTTGTATTTGTTGTATTTTCATAAATACATATTGTTTTGAGAGGAGATTTCCACCACCCTGCTCATGCCGCCATCTTCCCCGAACTTATTTTAAGTATTTAAATGTATCAAATTACCTCTAACAACAACCCTATCAGTTAGGTACCTTTAGTAGTTTACTATTTAAAAATAGGAAAATGGAGTCTTAGAGATGTTAATTAACTTTCCCAAGGTCACATAGCTACCAGTTGGCAAAGCAGCATTCAGACCCAGGCACTGGGATGCCATTGTTTATACCACCTAGTCTGATTAGTTGGCCTATTTATATGTGTGTGTTTATTATACATATTTATATTTATAAAATTATATGTATAGATATAGATATCACAACTGGTATCAATTTATACACATTCATATAAACAGATTACCCTTGTCTTTTCCAGAGTAGGTTTTGGTAAATGCTTCAGGGAAAGTTACACATTACAATCAGCCAAGGGAAAAGATGCCTAGGGCAGAGTCCAGGAAAAGAACCAGACATGGAGCTTCCAGTCATCTTCTCCCCATGGAGTCAGGATTCTGTTACCCTTCAGGTGTCAACATGTGACAGTACACATGGAGTAGGGAAGCTCCCCTGAGTCTTCAGAGTTCAGAGTTTTCATGGGACTCTGTCATGTAGGTATGACTGATTGCTCATGGGGGTGATCTCAGTCTCTAATATTCAGCTCTTTGGGAGATTGCCTGCGCCACTGGTATCAAAGCCTGCACCCGAAGCACATTGTTAATACCTGTTGTGGCCAGCCTCCGCCCTACAGCTATCTGGTGTCCCAGCGCCTACTCAAAACCACATGATTAGGCTATTCTATAAGACCCAAGGCCAAGGCAAACAGATAATCCTATCAGACATGACATTCTAAAGGTTTAGGGATTATATCCCAGAAGTCAAGGACAAAGCCAAACCTCTTTAATCTCCTTTTTTAGCAATGTTGGATTTTTTTTATTATATACCTGCCTGTCATTGTAACAGGAAAAGAAGCCATAATTTGCCCACCTGGCTTTGTGTGGGGCACCCCAGGCAGCTAGTTCAACCCTCCTTGGGGGTGAGAGACCATTCTTAGGCCAATTCCAGGGTCAGTCCAGCACCTATGGGAAGAAAGTCCTGAGAGGGAGGGTATTTGGCTGCCTTTGTGTCCTCATTCTCTTGGCATATTGGGCAAGTGGTATGTGTAAACATTGAGTGAACATTGCAAATAAGGGTTTTTTTGGAGGGCTATGAAATATTAAACCAAAGAAAACCTATGTCATACTTGATCTTAGCAAAAGTGATGAAAAACAGCTACATTATAAGAAATGATTAGACTTGAGTTGAAGGATTATAAAATTAATGGACGTTGTGGAGTCTTAGTTTCCTTTCTGAACCTTCAAAAATGTGAGGTAAAGTTTACAACTTGAAATAAAAAGAATAGAAATGCCATTTGACCTGAGAATCCCACTCCTTGGAATTTACCCAAAGAATACAACTTCTCAGATTCAAAAAGAGATATGCACCCCTATGTTTATTGCAGCACTTTTTACAATAGCCAAGATATGGAAGCAACCTAAGTGTCCATCAGTAGATGAGTGGATAAAGAAGATGTGGTACAGATACACAATGGAATACTATTCAGCCATAAGAAAGAAACAAATCCTACCATTTGCAACAACATGGATGGAGCTGGAGGATATTATGCTCAGTGAAATAAGCCAGGAGGAGATAGACAAGTGCCAAATGATTTCCCTCATTTGTGGAGTATAACTACGAAGCAAAACTGAAGGAAAAAAATAGCAGCAGACTCAGAGAATCCAAGAAGGAACTAGTGGTTACCAAAGGGGAGGGGTGTGGAATGGTGGGTAGGAGCGTGGGAGAAGGGGATTGAGGGGCATTATGTTTAGTACACATGGTGTGGGGGGATCACGGGGAAGACAATGTAGCACAGAGAAGGCCAACAGTGAATCTGTGGCATCTTACTACACTGATGGACAGTGACTGCATTGGGGTGGGTGGGGACTTGATAATATGGGTAAATGTAGTAACCACATTGTTTTTCATGTGAAACGTTCATAAGAGTGTATATCAATAATACCTTAATAAAAAAAAAGAAACAAAAAGAATTCAGGGTCACTGACCTCTTCCTCTTGCTTACTAGAACTTAATTATCTCAGGCAGAGAGCGACTTTTCCTAACTGCAGGAACTCTCAGGGGAATCTGTTAGATGGGCTTCCCTGTCACTCTTTCAGAAGGAACTGCAAAAACGTGTATTAACCATAGGCCACTGGGGAAACCCCCCCATGCCTGCTAGGGCGGTAGCATTCTGACAGGGAGACTAGGATGGCCAAAGACTTGAGGGAGCAAGGTGGGGAAGTCCCGAAGAGAAGGCTGATGCTGCATACCTGCCTTGGGCTGGAGGATGGAGCTTTGAGGATGGACCCCTTGTCTCACGCATCTGCATCCCCAGCGGCCAGCCCAGGGCTTGGCAAACAGCAGGCATTGCATGTGAGTCCTCCAGAGGAATCCTGAAAATTATGGTTTCTATGTAAATACCTTTGGAAGGCTTTCAGGCAATGCCTGCTGTTTGGAAAACTCTTTTTAAAAAGCCCATCTTAGTAGTTACTGAAACAATCCAGACTATCTAGAAAAAACTAAGTTGCTAAAGTACCACTGAAATAACAATTGAGGGGCTGATGTGAAGAAGAGAGGAGAGAATGATGAAACAATTCATTAACCAAATAAAATAATGAGTAAAACTTAATTTATCAGCTAATTAACTTAATAAAATAACAATTGATTATTATTTCTGTTTAGTCTAAAAAACCCTATCAGGCGATGGAGTTTTTCTGCCTTCTTGATCCTTTTACTTAAAACACTTTTTAAAAAACAGCTTTATTGCGATATAATTCACACACAACACATTTAAAGTGTTCGATTCACTGGCTTTTGATGTATTTGCAGATATGTGCAACCGTCACTAAAGTCAGTTTTAGAATATTTTCATCATCTTAAACTCCTTATTTTTCATCCTCTCATCTCCCCATCCTTTCCCCAGCCCTAGCAACCATTAATCTACTTTATGTCTGTGTAGATTGTCCTGTTTTGGACATTTAATATGGCTAGAGTCATATAATATGTGGTCTTCTATCTGGCTTCTTTCACTGAGCATAGTGTTTTCAAAGTCTGTGTGGTAACATGTATCCATACTTCGTTTGCTTTTGTGGCTGCATACTCTCCCATTAAAACACATCTTAGTTCTTTAACACATCTCATCATCAGTTGATGCATGTTAGGGTTGTTTCCATCTTTTGGCTATTATGAATCATGTTGCTAAAAACATTCTCTTGGGCATATACCTAGGAATGGAATTGCTGGGTCATATGGTAACTCTGTATCTAACCATTTGAGGAACCACCAGACTGTTTTCCAGAATAGCTGCACCATTTTACATTCCCACCAGCAGTGTATGAGGATTCTGATTCTACACATCCTTGCCAAAACTTATTTTCCATTAAAAAATATTTTTAATATAGCCACCCAAGTGGACGTGAGGCTGTCTCTCCTGGTGGTTTTGATTTGCATTTCCCTAATGACTACTGCGGTTGGGCATCTTTTCATGTGCTTTTTGGCCACTTGAATATTTTACTGGTAGAAATGTCTGTGGTGTTTTATTTTTCACATTCCATTCTCTTTAAGCTTCATCTGTAAAACGAAGTTGTTGTGCTTAGTTGTTGATCAGATTAAATTGTACATATAAACATTTGGCTTGTGTACAGCTCTTAACTAATGATTCTAATTATTGTCATCACTCACATCTGTGAACCTTTTTTTCATCTCTATCACCCTGAAATTCTTTTTTCCTACTATACCATGATCATAATATAAAATTAATCCCTGGTATTTAACATTAAATTATGTTCTGTGCTAATTGCTAATGAATAGAATTACTTGGTTCCTTCCAGCTATGATCTTGATATCTGATAGTGACCCTTCCTCTACCTGAAACTTTAATGAGAGTGAAATGGAGGACATCCTGGGAATTTATTTCAAGGCACAATATGTAAACCTCAGATTCCATATGGTACAAGGATGGTGTTAAAAGGCCTATAACTGGAATGTCGCACCAAGAAACTTCAAGAAGTAAGTAGAATAAAGTCCATAGTTATACTTACGGACTGTGGGTAAAATTGTAACATTTTCGGAATCTTTCTCCTGGCTTTAGTGCACCTGCATATCAATAGGTGTTTCCAAGGGCGGAGAAAAGTAGCCCATCTCCATATCAGTAGGTAATTACAAGGGCGGGTGAGGGTTTATCTGGACTGAAGAGGTTGGGTGGAGTCCTCTTCTGCCGCAGCCTGGTCAAGAGAGAGATGGAGTGACTGCTTGTAAGAAATACACAGGCTTCTTAACTTTGTTTCCCCCTTTGGCTGATTTTGGTTTTAGAGATATTTTGACCCGGGATTTTCCTCCCGGAGTTACATGGAATATGGAAAAACACTGCCTACCACAGCTATCTCTTGTAGTAAGTACAGTCATTTGCATAGCACTTGCTATGTGTTTGTTATAAGACATATATATTTAAATTAAATAAATTCAATTAATACATAATTTAATCTTCATACAAAATATTTGTGAAATAAATTAAATGAACAAATACTTACTGTCTACCACGTGCCAGGCCCTGTGCTAGTTCCTGGCAAACTAAGTGGTGAGACAAAAGGACAAAGTTTCTACCTTCAGGGCCTGTAATGTAGGGAGGGAAATGACACTGCTCAAATATCTTCACCACTGGATGTAAATTAACAGAAGAAGCCGTGGGGGAGTGGGCACAGTGCCCTGCAAATGTATGCTGGAAAGGACTGCTTTTCTGGGGGAGTGATAACTGAGCTGCAAGAGATTAAAGAAGTGCCTTGGTTAGGGTAGAGGAGTGAGATGCTAAAGGAAAGAGCTTAAGCTGTGGCTGGAGGAAGCAAGAGGCGGTGAGGCTGGGAAACAAAGATGAGCGTGGCTGGAGTACAGAGAGCAAGGGGAAAGTGTGAGACGGGCAGGAACCCTGTAAGCCTCAAGAAGGGTTTTGGTCTTTATTTAATCACTTCACAATAGGAAGTGATTAAAAGGTTGTAATTAGAGGGTATCATGGCCAGATTTATGTTACTGTTACTGCAGTGTGGGAAACCAAAGGGAAGGGGCCAGAGGGGTTGGGGAGACTAGTATTGCCAAAGACTTGAGTGAGCGAGGGGGGAAGTCCAAGTCAGTAAGGTGGGTGACTGTGCTGGCACGCTTGGCCTTTGTAAGGCTTGGGTGTTTGTCTTCCTAGTCATGCTGTGGGCTGTTTTCCAGGTGCCAGCCAGCATCTGACAGGAAAAAATCAATTTCCCAGACACATATGCATATGACCCAGAGACAGAACATGGAAGTGCGGAGCCCATCGTGGCCACTGTGTCTATTGTAGTTATTACTGTGATGAGATAATAGCTCCTCTTGGCGCCCTAGGTGTGCTGCTGGCCTAACTTTAAGCTCATCGCTTCCTTGATTTCTTGCCCTAGCGCTCTGCCCCCTTTGATTTCTCCTCTTAACTCTTTTTGGATTTTGTAATCTACTTCCAGCTTGGGCTTTACAGGGTCAGGGCTTAGAGTCCTTACTGTGTTTGGACCTTCTGTGGTCACCCAGCTGAATACACCATCTTATGACCTCGTGTTTCCAACAGCTGGGTTCTCCAACAGACATGTAATGTGAGCTACATATGGAATTTCAAATTTTAAGCTAGCAACAAGAGGTAGAATTAATTTTATAGTTTATTGTATTTAACTTAATACATCTAAAATATATCAATATAAAAATATTAAGATATTTTACGTTTTCTTTTGAACTAAATGTTTGAAATGCTCTGTGTATTTCACAGTGCAGCACATGTCCACTCAGAGGAGCCACATTTCTGATGCTCGGTAACCACATGTGGCTACCATGTTGGCCAGCAGACCTCTCGAATTTAGGATTGTCAATGTGGCCAAAGTCCCAAGTTAGCAAGTGGTGCTCCTGGAATTCAAATCTAGAACTGTGGTCTTAATCACATGTATGCTACTTCTAATGAGCTATACTTCCGAGCAGAGTTAAGAAACACCTTGGTATAATTAGGCAACTTACTAGTAGTTATCAAGTTTTAGTCAGTATAACCATGTAGTTATCTGAGGCATGAATAGAAGATATTTTTCCAGTTTCTGCAAGACCTTTTCCTGGAGTTGGCCTCCTCTGGGACTCACTGCTGGGTCCAGGACTGCTTGCTGTTAAGGCTGTCCCAGGGGGACGCCTCAGGCATGATTCTTTCTGTGACAGGCACAGACAGTGCAAGCGGTCAGTTCAATTTGCTTAGACTGTAGGAAGAAAAGAAAGCATGTCCTTTGTCCTGCCTGATCCCGCCCAATCCCGGCCCCTGGATCCCTGCTGGGTTCTCCTTGGCTTCCTGGCTGTTATCTGTACATTGTGATCAAATTGGAAGAAGAAAACTACATAATTGCCCTATGAGTGCCTTTTCCACTAGAAAGAAGTCTTTTCCTATCACTCTGAATTTAGAATTGTATCATTTCCATATTTAAACTGAATAATTCTTTGTCAACTATTATGACCCTGGGTATAATTTTTTTAGTTTGGATAAAGATTGCTTTGGAAAAGAGGGAATCTTACCTTTTTATTTTATTTTTTGTCTATTAACAAATTACTGCTTATATTTTTCAGATGTAAGAAGTAATTATCATTTATACCATATAACATTTGGTCATTGTTCAACTTTCTATTGTGAAACAAACAACCCCAAAGTTTAGGGGCTTAAAACATTTTATTCATGATTTTGTAGGCCAGGAATTTTGAAAGGGCTCATCTGGGTTGTTCATCTCATGGCTGGGGAAAGACTCACTTCCAGGGTAACTTCAGCCACGTGTCTGGTACCTCAGTATTTCTTACTCTTTCTTTCCATATGGCGTCTCATCCTCCAGGGTCTCTACAGCATAGGTTGGGCTTCACAGAGGGCAGTTTCATGGTGATCGCCGTTCTAATATGTTGACTGGCTACTAAGAGGTAGGAAGCAAAAGCTGCTCGACCAGTTAAGGGCTATGCTTGTGGGAGCTGGCACGGTATTCGTCTGCCACATTCTATCCATCAAAGCAGTCACCAGGCTCAACCATGTTCAAAAGGGTGGAGAAGTTGATTCTACCCCTTGATGAGGATGTGTTGAGGTCATGCTGCATAAGAGCGCGTGGGGCAGTGGATAATTTTGCAGCCATCTTTGGGAAATACAACCTGCTACTCATACCATCTTGGATGTTGTGTCTATTTGTCTCCTCTTTTCTAAAGCCACTGAGATTATGAGCATCTTCTTAAGCCATCTTTTCTCTTGTTTTCTATTGAGGCCAACAAGTCCATAATAAGCGCTAAGTATTTTTGATTTGCTGATAAAGCAGCCAAAGATAAAAATAGTTTAGGAAAAGAAGTAAGTACCTATTTATACCTTATATGAAAATTGGTTGTTGGCAAAATGGTTTACTTGCCCAGATATGTTTTATATTTTCCGCTATGTCTGTCCTTCTCATTCCTTTCCACCTTTCTAAATTATCCTTCAAGACTCATAACATAGCCATCTCCTTCATGAGGCGTTCCCCAGTTAACCCAGCCTACCTATGATCCAGCCATTATCTCCACCTTAGCCATTTGTGCTGATTCTGAAGATGTTTTCTCTCAGCCTCAAACCTACTCTTCTATACCCTACTTTGTGATACTGAGGCTGGCATCCTGTAAACTAGATTTCTCTTTTGTAGCTCTCTTCCTGTTAGGTTACACCGATAAGACACAACAGAGGGAGACTGGAAAGTGAGAGTGGGAAGGAACGGCCTTGCCTCTTCGTGTTTGCTCGTTCTCCTTGCCCGGTCCTTACCGATGGGTGTCACCCTGGCAGTGGTAGCCAGGCTTAACTTCCAGCTCAACCACCCACAGGGAGGCTCCCCATCAGTGTCCTCTCCTAGGGAATCTGTATCCTCAGCTCCCACAGGCCACTCCTCTGATATCTGTGATATCCCAACTGCTCCCTTTTGTTCCCCCAACACTCAGGGTGGTGTCTGCTTCCTGCACTTACTACCTCTGTGTTACGTTACCACCTTCCAACACCAAGCTCCTGTATTAAATTCTCTCTTTTGAAGTACCTAGAGTGGTCTCTGTGTGCTTGAATGGACCCTGACTGGTATGCCATCTATACTGCTGATTTGATAATTGTGTTCTGCTCTGTGATGTGTTCTGTTGCTGCCTTGAGCTATTACTTATGTTTTTAGTTATTTTTCCATATTGTTCTTGTTTCCCAACTACGTATTTTAAACTCCTTGGTACAAGAGACCATATCTCATGGCTCTTTGTGTTTTATGTAACATTTTACATGTCTTGTACTTAGTGAGTGTTCCTGCCTCATAGTAGGTATCAGATTTTTGAGTGGATTTGGCATCAAGGGCAGCAGATGTGGAGCCCAAGTCCTTCCTGAATGGTCAGGGCAGAGGGATTGACTGCTCATAGGGATGGAGATACGTTCCTCCCAAGCTATCATTAATTGTGAACTGATGGTGGATGGGACGCAGTTACAGGATGGTTACTGTAGGGTTATTAATTTGGGAGGTCATATACTGTGTCAACTGAAACACTTTAAACCAATATTTGAAAACACTTGGTTCCTTGATGTAATTTTTCCCTCAACTTGAGGCAGTTCTGGGTGATGGACTCCTAGGTCATGTCCCATGTTTCATTTGTTCAGGTTGTTTTGAAAGCAGCTTGTTGAGCACAAACCTCACCTAACTTGTGAAAATTGAACTTATTTAAATAAATTATTAAATTTGGACTACCAAAGTGGATGTGGGATTATTTTTGCTTTGATGTTTGTGACATTATCCTTATATGGACTTAAAGATTTAGGGGAAAAAATCTTTACAGTTTTAAGTAATGGTCTTCTTTCAAGACAACCTCTGTGATTGTGCTTCAGCAAATTATGGTAAAGTGGAAATTGCTTTGTTAAACTATATGACTAATTTCTATTTTTTCCCTCAAATATCTCAAACCTTCCATTTTGTCAGAGTTTAATTTTTCTGTAGTATTGCTTTCCTATATTAAACTTCCAATGCCTTTTTTCCCCAGTTTCTTCCAGGCTCTCACATGTTGAATAGAGTTGACTGAACAGATAAATCTTACCTGATTCTTGACTTTGTTTTGCTCACCCAGAAGTGAGTTTTGGTAAAATAATGTATTTAATCAGGTGTCAATACTTGAATAATGGAGATTTCCGTGATATTTTTACTTTATTTTTGGTTCAATGTGTTGATTAACTTCTGACATTTGGTACAAGATAGAAGCCATCAGAGTGAACCATTCTTATTTCATTCTTGTTAATGGTTCCCTTCCAGACATGTGTCATGTGGAAAAGATTAATGACCATTGTAGCAGTAACACGAATCACAAACTCAGTCAACTGACAAAATGCTTCTTTGCTGAGTGTTAGAATAAGCAGGTAAAATTAAAAACTCTAACCTATATGGTGTTTTTGGTATTAAAAAGTACAAATTTACTCATCTATTTCTTAAGTTTGGCACTGTTAAGGATCATATTTGGTTTCATTTTGTTTTAATAACATTTTAGCTTGAGGAACTACATCCATGAAATGAAACCGATGACCAGCTGTCATTATCCAGTTTTATGCAGTTGACTGTGAACCACCCAGGGCCTCTTCTTGCCTGGAAAGCTAATCCATTTTTTGTGTTCATAAGTAATTTCAGCACTTTAAAATGTTTGGTGCTTCTCTTTTTTTTTTAAAGGTGTGGTTTAAAATAAATACAGTTTATTAAAAATTTAGGGTGCTTGCACAATTGTTTGTGAATTGGGAATTAGTAGTGTATCCATGGGGGGATAAACTGAGGCATGAAAGGAAAGTCCATGGGCTGTGTTAAAGTTAGGAAGAGGTGTGTTTATAGCTTTCAAAAGTGTTTCAAAATTAAATGCTTGATATATAAGGGCTCTGTACACACAGGGCTCAAATTATTCATGTATCATTTGGAAAATGTAAAATGCTTAGTGTTCTGATGTTATGTGATAATTGCCATTCTAATATATAGTGCCTACTAAATCTTTCTGGGAGCGAGTAAGGGTAGCATTGATATACAGGAGCACATGCTTCTTGTGCTAGTAAATCATTTTTCCATGGAATTAAGGCCAAGGAGGGAGCATTGAGTGGAACTTAAAGTGATATTAAAGTATCTGGTGCTGTTCTAATCAGAAATATGTATCAGTGCTAGTGAAAAATGGGCAGAAACACACAAAAACCCACTAAGGAGAAAATGCAATCAGAAATTTACCAATGATTCCTTTTGTGAAGCAAAAATTGTGGTCAGCACTCAGTAGAGTTGTTTTTCAAGGTTGATGCCATCTTAATTCTCTTTGCATTGGTACCCCTCTGACGACGTGCATTAGAATCACTGCTCTTTGTGGCTGCTTACCCGTTAATGAGCTAGAGTCCTCCTGGCTTTATAAACAGCCAGCTGAGTGAACTTGGACAAATGGCCCCACTCTCTAAGCTTCAGTTTCTGTAATAGTCACAGCTACCTTGTAGCATATGAGTAAATGAGATAATTCATGTCAAGCACCCATCACAGGGCCTGACACACAATCACTTGATATTGCTGCTATCACTATTCACCTTCTTCCAAACCTGCCCACAATTATTTTGACAAAGAGCATTGTAAAGGGACTAGGGAAAGAATTAAGGAGGAACTACAGGATTGGTGACTTTATTCCAACAATATCATGCAAATGAAACTCTCTGAGCAGGCATAAGGATGTGAGGGGCCCAAACCTCATGTGTATAGGAACTTGGCTAATTTCGGTTCTTCTTTTTGAGTTGTACAAAGGAGTGCATTTTTATATACTCTGGCCTATATCAGGGAACTCAGTTCCTGCTCTTGACAATGTAGATCCCGGTGTACAAACGAAGGGAAGTGCTCTTTAGCTAGTCACTCTCTTCTTTTCTGGAAATCAGATAGTATGTCTCAGTTGAGGAAAGTGATATATGAATGCCTGGGGGTGCGGGCAGTGTGAGAATTGAGGGGGCAAATTAGGTTAGGTAGTCTGTCCATATTAGGAGGGTGAATTCGTAAGACATCTTCAAGAGTATTTATAACTGTATAAAGAGTATTTACTCTGTTAATAACCAATATATGAGAAAACCCAAAGATGGGAAAAATCATGGCTTCCTTATTCTTACTACCTAATGGCTGAAGGTTCTGAGGGTTTCAGAAATGAGGACCCCTCTCCCCTCTCTCTGTCTCTCTCTCTCTCACACACACACACACACACAGATGGCATGACCTACGTGTGGGAAAGTCGTGGCACTACTCACACATCTGGATTTCTTCATGCTCCTTGTCCTTTGGCACCAGGATTGTTGAAACCCTGGCTTACTGGTCTAAGCTGGTGCTGGAGGCAAAGAGACCCCAGACTCCAGTGAGCTAAGGTTGGAAGTGGATCTTTTAAAACAGAGGTTCTCAAACTTTTTATGTTTGGACATATTTATACTCTCCAAAATTGTTGAGGACCCCAAAGAACTTTTGTTTGTGTTGTATCTATTGATATTTTACTACTTTCTAATTCAGTTAAAATGACACTAGTAAACTCATTGCTTATTAACATAAATACCATTTTTAACAATTAATTACCCTTTCAAAACAAATGAGAAGAGTGGCATTGTTTTACTTCTTTTTTTTTGCAAAGCTTTTTAATGTATGATTTAATGGAAGACAGCTGGATTTGCAGATTGGCTTCTGACTTCATTGTCATCTCACACATTAAGTTGGCTCTGGAAACCTCCTCTGTATATTCATGAGAGAATGTGAGTGCAAGGCAAATAACATCTTTATATTAATATGGAAATAGCTTTGACCTTACAAATTCTTTGTAATAAAGGTTTTTGCTTATTTCAGAGGAAGGAAAATGGGGGTTTATCACCTCAAGTTTTGGAACCATCAGGAAGCTGGAAAGCAATGTCAGAGACTGAAACTGGGGCCATGGCTCTAGAATCAGAGCCCTGATTCCTCCACTTACTTACTTACTCTGTGACCTTGGGGAAGTTATTTAACCTTATGCCTCAGTTTTTCCATCTTTAAAATGGAGTTCATAATAGGACCTGCCTATAATGGCTGTTGTGAGGCTTAATGAGATAAGTGTTTAGCTAAATGTTTAGCTAAATAGTAAGTGCTCAATATTAGCTTTGTTTCTCTGTTTTTTTTTTAATTACTGTAAGGCACCATTCCATTATGAACCTCAGTTTCCTCATCTATCATATGCAGATGGTCCTGAAGGTCTTGCCCAGCTCTAGCATTCTGTGATTTCACTCCAAAGCCTTTCTTATCTCACATTAGAGGTGGGAAGTAGGGAGAAAGTATTATATATACA
This sequence comes from Phataginus tricuspis, assembly GCA_029783875.1. Lineage (NCBI taxonomy): Eukaryota > Metazoa > Chordata > Mammalia > Pholidota > Manidae > Phataginus > Phataginus tricuspis. The sequence continues at coordinate 2,032,520 of JAQQAC010020790.1, read as the reverse complement.
ATTCTAGTGGTAAGAAAAGCACTTATTTTATTAACTACCCTCCCCAACCCCCAAAATTCTAAATCTATTAAAAACTCTCAAGGGCTTTAAGAATAGAACTTGAGGAAAAAAGTCGTTTCCTTGGGAAGAATTAAATTTATCCCCCTCAATTGGAGCCAGTATAGATAACAGAACAAACAAATAAAAAAATTTGTTGCCAGGTCCCATGGTAGTTTCAGGTCAAAGTCATAATAGGGTTTATCTCATGTCTAAATTTAATTGAAGGGTAAATGAAACTATGTTGAGAGATTTTGCTGACTCCTCAGTTTACAGAAATACACAGAGTAGGTAATAGCCTTTAAATGGAACAGGAAAGTAAGGACCCTGGATTCATGGAACAGGGGTGTAGGAGAAAAACGGTGAAAAAGCATTCTGAAAAGGCAGATGTTACACTTAGAGTGTGATTGAGGACCCAGATCAAAACAAAATCAATACAAATGTTCTGGTTTATTTTTTCCCCCATTTTCACTTAAGTACTATTCTCTGTTACAATGAAAAGAAGGCATAAAGCATATTAGAAAGGAAATAAGACTAATAGTTTCAGAAGTAATGGGAAGTGCTGCACATGCTGCATGTTGCTTAGTTTAAATTTACCAGAGCCTTGTTATGGAGCCCTGTGGGAAGGCGTGAGGATTTTCATGTAAGGACTTTATTGAAGGCAATTCTTAGAAGACCGCACCTTAAGCACTATTGCTTGCCATTGGCCCTCAAGGACGGTACCATAGCAAGGCTTGACTTTGGTTTGAAAATATGATAGAATCCAAATCACAGAAACTTGCGTTGATAACAAGAAATAGTATCACAATGACAAAAATGAGGGAACAATGATAAAATTTTACTCTTAGAGGTGACTGTCACCATAGAAGCTTTAGAATTTATAGGTAGAATTATTAACCTGGTATGAAATGATATTGGTAATTTTAATACTACTGACTTTACGAGAGATGCTTAATGTGGACTTTTTCATCAAAAGCCCTCTGGTACAATAATGGAAAGCATGGGGTCTTGCAGGGTAAGAAACCAAGCTCAGACTGTAATAGCAAACTGCTTCTGACAACAAGGGGTGTGTTTGTGCTCAAAGGAAAAGGATAATAGCTGTAATCAGATTAAGACTTCTACTTGTGGGGGAGAGAAGAAAAGATGGTGGAATGAGAAGTGAGGCAGAAACCTCCTCCCCAAACCACATATAATATGAAAATACAGCAAATACAACTAAATCTGAAAGAGTAACCGGAATGAAGACTGTGACAGACTGTCTACATGTGGGGAAAGAGAAGACCTCACAGAAAAGGAAAAAGTAGCAAAGCCACAAGCAGGCAGGACCTAAGCCCTCCCCCCATCCCCAGCTCACAGGCAGGAGTAGAAGCCAAATACTGCCAAAATCCAGCCCTGGAGATGTGCTCTGGGAGCACAAACCAACACTACATGGTGCTCTGAGACTGATGGTGTTGGAAAGCAAACACAGGCAGAATACTTGGAGACACTTGAGATTTCAGCTGCTTGTGGAGAACAGGTAATCACAACCAGCCGTTCTAGGACAAAAGAAAGACAGGCACTTCGAAAGACTTCCCAGTAGTTTGAAGCATGCTAAAGGAGCAAAGATTACACAGAGCTTCCTGCTCAGGAGAAAGGACAGGTGGACAACATTGTCCCACCACACTCAGCCCAGCAGAGTGGAAACTTTTAGGGGCTTCAGGCAATCCATAACCCTGGCTGGCAAAATGTGCCAAGGCCCCCCACTGCGATATGCAGCCTGCTTCTCCTTCCTCCCAGCTGGCACTGGTTCACAAACCTGCTACTCCCACCATCACACCAGGCCACCGAGAGGGCGGCCCTGCCTATGGCAACTACAGGGGCATAACACGGAGGCTCCTCCCAGCATATTCAGCCCACTGGCCCTGGCAGGGGAGGCAGGCACTGTGGCCAGAAGCAGGAAAGAGCTCTTTCCTCCAAGCAGGCACTAGCGACACTTGCCTGTGAACCCTGCCATCACTTCAGGTGCTGGGCAGCTCCAGAGAGTAGAGCTTCTGGGCATTAGAGGGCATTGCCTACACAAAGTTATTATTCCATAGTAATCATTAGAAATATGAAACAGTAAAAGAATCCAGTACAAACCTAAATCCCTCAAACACCAGAAAGAGGGCTAAGTGAAACTGAAATCACCAATCTTCTTGATAAAGATTTTAAAATGAAAATCATAAACATGCTCACGGAGCTACATAAAAATATTCAAGATCTCAGGAAGGACTTCAAGAAAGAGATAGAAACTTTGAGAAATACAGTATCTGAAATCAAACACACAATGGAGGGATTTAAAAGATTAGATGAGGTAGAGGAGACGGTAAATGAAATAGAAATTAGAGAATAGAAATACAAAGAAGCTGACGCACAGAGAGAAAAAAAGAATCTCTAGGAATGAAAGAATAATAAGAGACCTATGTGACCAATCCAGAAGGAACAATATGTGTATTATAGGGGTCCCAGAGGAAGAAGAGAGAGAAAAAGGAATAGAAAGTGTCTTTGAGGAAATAATTGCTGAAATTTCCCCCAATTTGGGGAAGAAAATAGTCTCTCAGGTCATGGAAGTGCACAGATCTCCCAAGACAAGGGACCCAAGGAGGACAACACAAAGACATATAATAATTAAAATGGCAAAATTTGAGCCTGAGGACAGAGTATTAAAAGAGGGCAGAAAGAAAAAAGATCCAAAGGAAAACCCATCAGACTATCATCGGACTTCTCAGCAGAAACCATTCAGGCCAGAAGGGAAGGGCATGATGTATTTCATGCAATGAAGCAGAAGGGCCTCAAACAAAGAATACTCTATCCAGAAAAATTATCATTTAAATTTGAAGCAGGGATTAAGGAATTTTTAGATAAGCCAAAGTTGAGGTAATTTACCTCCCATAAAACATCTCTTCAGTGTATTTTAAAGGGACTTCTCTAGATGGACGTGGTCCTAAGACAAAACAGATGTCACCAGAGAAAATATAACCAGAGTAAAGGAAATGCACCAATTAATTACTAAGGAAATGCAAAATTAAATCAGGTACCCAAAAAGTCAGTGAAGGGATACACAAAGAGTACAAATATGATACCTAACATATAAAGAGTGGAAGATGAAGAAAAAGAAGGGAGGAAAATAAAACCTTTAAATTGTGTGTGTAATAGCATACCAAGCAAGTTAAGTTAGACCATTAGATTGTAAAGAAGCTATCCTTGGACCTTTGGTAAGCATGAATCAAAAGCCTGCAGATGGCAATAAGTACATATCTATCGATAATCACCCTTAATGTAAATAGACTGAATGCACCAATTAAAGGACAGAATGCATAAAAAAGCAAGACCCGTATATTTTCTGCCTACAAGAGGCTCACTTCAAACCAGACATGCACAGACTAAAAGTGAAGTCATGGAAAACGATATTTCATGCAAATGATAGGGAGAAAAAAGGAGGAGTTGCAGTACTTGTTTCAGACAAAATAGACTTCAAAACAAAGAAAGTAACAAGAGACAAAGAAGGACATTACATAATAATATAGGGGTCAGTCCAACAAGAGGGTATAACCATTATAAATATCTATGCACCCAACACAGGAGCACCCAAATATATGCAACAAATACTAACAGGATTAAAAGGGGAAATAGAATGCAATGCATTCATTTTAGGAGACTTCAACTCACCCCTCACTCGAAAGGACAAATCAACCAGATAGAAAATAAGTAAGGAGACAGAGGCACTGAACAACACATTAGAAGAGATGGACCTAACAGACATCTACAGAAGACTCCACCCAAAAGCAGCAGGATATACATTCTTCTCAAGTGCACATGGAACATTTTCCGGAATAGATCACATACTGGGCCACAAAAAGAGCATCAGTAAATTAAGATGGACTGAATTTGTGCTAACCAGCTTCCCTGACCACAAAGGTATGATCTAGAAATACATTATACAAAGAAAACAAAAAAGCCTACAAACATGTAGAGGCTTAACAACATGCTCCTAAATAATCAATGGATCAATGACCAAATAAAAACAGAGATCAAGCAATATATGACAACAAATGAAAACAACTCAACTCCCCAAAACCTGTGGGATGCAGTGAAAGCCATTCTAAGAGGGAAGTATATTGCCATTCAGGCTTAAGGAAGAAGAACAATCCCAAATCAACAATCTAAACTCAAATTAATGAAACTAGAAAAAGTAGAACAAATGAGGCCCAAAGTCAATAGAAGGAGGAACATAAATAAGATCAGAGAATAAATAAATAAAATTGAGAAGAATAAAACAATAAAGAAAATTAATGAAACCTGAGCTGGTTCTTTGAGAAAATAAACAAAATAGATAAACCTTTAGTCAATCTTATCAAGAAAAAAAGAGAGTCTATACAAATAAACAGAATCAGAAATGAGAATGGAAAAATCACTAAGGATACCAAAGAAATACAAAGAATTATTAGAGAATACTATGAAAAATTATATGCCAACAAATTGGATAATCTAGGGGACATGGACAACTTTCTAGAAAAATACAACCTGTAATAGTGACCCAGAAAGAGATAGAAAATCTGAAAAGACCAATTACCACCAATGAAATTGAATTGGTAGTCAAAAAACTACCTAAGAACAAAATTCCTGGTCCAGATGGCTTATCTGCTGAATTTTATCGCACATTTAGAGAAGAACTAGTACTGATCCTTCTTAACGTTTTCCAAAAAATAGAAGAGGTGGGACTTCCAAACTCATTACATGAGACCAGCATCACTCTAATACCAAAACCAGGCAAAGACACCACTAAAAAACAAAAGTACAAACCAATATCCCTGATGAACATAGATGAAAAATCCTCAACAGAATATTAGCAAACCAAATTAAAAAATACATCAAAAGGATCATCCATCAGGATCAAGTGGGATTTAGACCACAGATGCAAGGATGGTATAGTATTAAAAAATCCATCAACCTCATCCACCAAACCAACAAAAAGGACAAAAACATGATCATCTCCATAGATGATAAAAAAGCATCTGACAAAATTCAACATCCATTCATGATAAAAACTCAACAAAATGGGTAGAGAGGACAAGTACCTCAACATAATAAAGGCCATATATGACAAACCCACAGCCAACATCACACTTAACAGCAAAAAGCTGAAAGCTTTTCCTGTAAGATCAGGAACAAAACAAGGATTTCCACTCTCCCCACTTTTATTCAACATAGTACTGGAGGTCCTAGCCATGGCAAACAGACAACACAAAGAAATAAAAGGCATTCAGACTGGTAGGAACAAGTTCAATCATCACTGTTTAAAGGTGACATGATATTGTACATAAATAACCATAAAGAATCCACCCCAAAACTACTAGAACTAATAACTGATGTCAGCAAAGTTGCAGGATACAAAATTAATATGCCGAAATCTGTTGCATTCCTGTAAACTAACAATGAACTAGCACAAAGAGAAATCAGGAAAACAATTCAACTTACAATTGCATCAAAAAGAATAAAATACCTAGGAATAAACCTTACCGAGGAGGTGAAAGACCTATACCCTGAAAACTACAGATATTCATGAGAGAAATTAAAGAAGGCACCAATAAATGGAAATACATCCCATGCTCATGGATAGGAAGAATTAATATTGTCAAAATGGCCATCCTGCTTAAAGCAATCTATAGATTCAATGCAATTCCTATCAATATACCAACAGCATTCTTCAATGAACTAGAGCAAATAGTTCTAAAATTCCTATGGAACCACAGGAGACTCTGAATAACAAAAGCAATCCTGAGAAGGAAGAATAAAGCTGGGGGGATTATTCCTCCCAATTTCAAGCTCTACTACAAAGCCACAGTAATCAAGACAATTTGGTACTGGTGCAAGAACAGACCCATAGATCAATGGAACAGACTAGAGAACCCAGATATAAACCAAAGCATATATGGCCAATTAATATACGATAAAAGAGCCATGGATATACAATGGGATAATGACAGCCTCTTCAACAACTGGTGTTTTCAAAACTGGATAGCTACATGTAAGGGAATGAAACTGGATTATTGTCTAACTCCATACATAAAAGTAAACTCAAAATGGATTAAACACCCAAATGTTAAGTCATGAAACCATAAAACTCTTAGAAGTAATCATAGGCAAAATCTCTTGAATATAAATATAAGCAACTTTTTCCTGAACAAATCTGCTCTGGCAAGGGAAACAAAAGCAAAAATGAACAAATGGGACTACATCAAACTAAAGATCTTCTGTACAGCAAAGGACACCATGAGTAGAACAAAAAGGTATCCTACAGTATGGGAGAATATATTTGTAAATGACATATCCGACAAGGGATTAACATCCAAAATATATAAAGAGCTCAAACTCCTCAACACTCAAAAAGCAAATAACCCGATTAAAAAATGGGTGGAGGACCTGCACAGATACTTCTCAAAAGAAGAAATTCAGATGGCCAACAGGCACATGAAAAGATGCTCCACATCACTAGTCATCAGAGAAATGCAAATTAAAACCACAGTGAGATATCACCTCACACCAGTTAGGAGGGCCAATATCCAAAAGACAAACAACAACAAATGTTGGCAAGGATGCGGAGACAGGGGAACTCTCCTACACTGCTGGTGGGAATGAAAATTAGTTCAACCATTGTGGAAAGCAGTATGGTAGTTCCTCAAAAAACTCGAAATAGAAATACCATTTGACCCAGGAATTCCACTCCTAGGAATTTACCCTAAGAATGCAGGAGCCCAGTTTCAAAAAGACATATACACCCCTACGTTTATCACAGCACTATTTTCAGTAGCCAAGAAATGGAAGCAAGCTATGTGTCCATCAGTAGATGAATGGATAAAGAAGATGTGGTACATATACACAATGGAATATTATTCAGCCATAAGAAGAAAACAAATCCTACTATTTGCAGCAACATGGATAGATTTAGAGGGTATTATGCTTAGTGAAATATGCCAGGTGGAGAAAGACAAGTACCAAATGATTTC
>JAQQAC010020790.1:2013391-2025359 GCA_029783875.1 Phataginus tricuspis | reverse complement strand
GGGAGGGAGGGAGAAGGGGGTTGAGGGGCATTGTGATTAGCACAGATAATGTAGGGGGTTACAGGAAACAAAATAGCACAGAGATGACAAGTATTGTCTTATAGCATCTTGCTAAGCTGATGGATAGTGACTGCAATGGGGTGTGGGGGTGACTCGATAATATGAGTGAATGTAATAACTACAATGCTGGTCATGTGAAACCTTCATAAGATTGTGTATCAGTGATACCTCAATAAAAAAATTTTTTTTACCTGTGGTAATTAGTGGAAAAATGAATATTTTTTATGTCTTTCAAAAATATGTAGATTTGAAGGAGCTAAATCTGTTTTTTTGCCATTTGCAACCTGCAACCATTATCTCTTGATCTTATCCCATATGGAACAAGAAGTCATCTACTTTCAATATGTTTCAGTATCACAGCTGTTATCTGCCAAGTCTCTCATCTATCCCAGAAAATACGATATGGAAAAATCCTAGCACAGCAGAGATTCACAAATGCACCCCACTGTTCCTTCTTTTTGAACTGAAGATGTGTGTTTTTCATTCTGGTTCCTGAATTCAGCTCTCTTGAACTGTAGACACTACAACTCTGGCTGATACTCTCAGGAGAGTTGGAAAGAGGTTCTGTGGTTACATCGTGCTATGGCAGGTATGTGCCCTGATGGCTGTATCTGAACTCAGCTCTCCAGGCAGGAGCCCATCAAAATGGCAAGAGTGGATTGTTGATGAGAGAAGCAGGAACAGCTTATTTCTTTGAAAGGCTGAGTGAATAGACTTTGAAAGGCTGAGTGAATTGACCTGTTCTTTGAAAGGCTGAGTGAATAGACTTACGTTGATGCAATTAGAAGGTGCCTACCATCCTTCTGGGCACATAGTAGGAGCTCAAGTAACAGGTTTATGGAAGTCCTCAGTCAGTAGAACTGAGAGGATGCATTGTGTGATATATTCCTCTGATTATTAATTCAGATAAAAGCCAGCAAATTGGTTTCTTTTCTCTGTTTATACATTAGACACTCTTCTTTGGAAAGAAAATGATATTTAAATTCCAGTACTGTCTGTCCTTCTTGATAACTGGCACTTTAGCAATATTCTGCTGATATAGGAAGGATTTTAAGGGTTTCTCCCTCCTCAAAACTGGTGGGAAAGAATTTAGGGAGAAGGATTCCTAATATTGACTTCAGTGTGGATTTGTGCAAGTAGCTTAATTTCTCTGTCTCTCACTTTTCATCTTTCAAATATGAGACACTTCCCTTTGGAAGATATTTTTAGTGTTCAGCTCACCTATATCTAGTTCTTTCATCTTTTGGGCATGTGAGAGGTTTGCACTCCCCAACCCATTTTGCAGTTTGGTGGGACCGTGAGACAGGCATTGGTCAGTGAGTTGTGGACAGAGGTAATGTGTGTCATTTTCCAACCAGAGCATCTCACTGGTGGTGGGAGACCTCCAGCGTTCTCTGCCTATGCTTCTGCCACCAGGAATGTTCTAGATGCTGGGCAGGCTCATCAGCCTGGGTAACAGTGAGAAGCTGTGAAGCAGAGCCCCCTCCCTGTCTTCATCTGCACCACCATCAGTGCTGCTGGACATGTAATGTGAACAAAGAATAGTTTTGTTTCAGGTCTTTGGAATTTGAAGGCCAGTGGTCTCACAGCATAACTTAGTTCATTCTGACTTCATACCTGTCCATTGCTTGTTCTTCAACTAAAGGATTGTTTCACTAGTTTTTAATAGTTTTCAGCATACTCTGCTTCTTAGGCTTCACAGTGCATCAGAATCACATCCTCCTGGTTCCATTTGTAGATTCCTGAGCCTCATTTCCAGGCATTCAGACTTCAGTGTCTCTGATGTGAGCTCCAGGAACCTTTTTTTTTTTTTAAAAAAAAACATGATTCTGATTCAGGAGGAAGGACCATACTTCAAGAAATATTGTAGATCTGTATCATGCTATAAAGTCTCTGGCTATTATTTCTCAAGTTCTCCTAGTCAGACATGTTAAGATATTAGTAAAAGGTTAAAGGCATTTAGTCCAGAAGTAAGTGTAATGAATATAAAGGTCTCCAGCTCTTTTTAAAGGCTGCATGAAGCAGAGATAAAGTGAAGACACAGAAGTGGTGATGAATTGACCCATGTACTTCCTAAATGAGAATTCTAAAGGTTGTAAATCACTTGGAAATTAAAGTGATGACCTGCAAAACAAGTCAAAATTAAGAAATACAAAATAAAAAATGGATTTGAAGAAGGAAAAGTAGAAAGCATCGAGACAATGTCAAACAGCTGATTTGGGAGGGAGGTGGAAAGCAGGAACCATGGGGACCTAGTAGGCTGTGTGGAGGGGCCAGGAAGGGAGGAATCTATGTTGAACTCCACGTGTCGCCTTTATGCTCTGCCTAGAACTCTAGGGTTGACTCAACATCTTGATCTAGTACTGCCATTTACAAAGATTATGGTTTTGTATGGATCCAAAGGAGGTGTTTCTGGCCCTCTGGAGGTGAGTTTTATTGAGCTCACAGAAGCAATTTGTTCCTCTAAATTTTTAAATAAAGGATTTTTTGTAAAGATAATGATTTTATTCCTTCCGTCTGTCCCCAGGTATCACTTCTCACAGCTACTAGAGAGACTATAGACATGTGAAGCTGGTAGCATTGCACCAATTTCAGAAGTTCTGCTTTCAGTGGGACAGAATCACTTAGGAATCTTTCCTGTTGCAGTTTGTCATGGGCAGTGGGTGACTGCAACTACTAACAGCAGCAGTGGAGGCAGTCAGCACCAGTATGGGGTCTCCAGGCAGTGTGGTGCACTTGAACTGGTGGGGTCTACTTGCTTCAGAAATGTGTGTCTAGAGAACCAACTGCCTGTAGCAGAGCCATTCATAAGAAATTAGAGAGGGGCTTATCAGGGTTAGGGTGGAGAAAAGCAGGGGGCTATACCCGTTCGGGGTATTAAATCAAGGACACAGCCTATCAAGAATGCAGGTGATTCTGCTAGCTAATGTCTGAGGTGTTCTGCAGTCATGGTCTTATACATTGAGCATCTCATCTTCTCCATTCCCTGTGTTCAAGGCAAATCATATGGGGCTCCGCCTGCCCCAACCATTAGTGATATGCTGCTCAGTCTGGCCTTGAAGGATTTATTTTCCCCTGCAAGGCTGCCTTTGCTATTCCTTGTAAACACATTTTATTTGTATAAACATCTGGAGAGAGAGTAGAAGCAGTGGGCCACATGCTTTGTCTGGGTTCTATACTGAGTGTTGGCCTAGGTCTTCCCCTCTGTACTTCCATGTCTACCATGGGGGATACAGAGTATGCCACCCTAAAATATGCTACCCTGGCATAGGATTACTTTGAGCCAAAGGCACTTGAGAAAGTGCAGATGCAGGATGAGCTCTCTGCCCTCTTCCGTCTGGCTGAAAGCAGAACACAAATTTCCATTGCGAAGGTATCACCCCCCAACTTCCATTTCCCATACCGGGAAGGGGATAATAGGAGCCTTATCACTGGAGATTAGATGCCACCAGCAAAGATACTGCACAAACAAATCTTACGAAGAGCCCATGTCTTCCAGCATTTTCCCCATGTGTTTGCTTTCCCATAACTTGCTACCCGTGGAGGCTCAAAGTCCTCTTCTTTTTTCATTTCTCTGAAAAGTTATTGTTCTTTGCTAAGATGCTGTATAAGCCCAAGTTCTAACCATCCTTTTGAGTTACTCATCACTGAGTGCTCTCACGTGTATGTACAATGTATGTGCTAATAAACTCATTCTTTTTCTATTGTTAATCTGTCCTTGTAGTCATACTTACAGGGCCCCATCTGGAGAACCTAAGATGGGTAGAGGAAATGTTATTTTTCCCTCCCCTATGACCCATGTCCTATTTTTCATGTCATAAATTTAACTCATATCATTTAGAAGGAAAATTTTTTAGAAGGAGAGAAAGCCAAATTGAACTAGATTAAGCCGAAAGTAAAGTGAGTGTGAGTGCACACATACATTGTGTGTGCATGCATGTCTATATGTCATATACCTGAAGAGTACAGGTGTCTGAGTCCAGATATGACTGGACCTATGCATTCAGGTAATGTTGAGGAGTCCATTTATGCTCTTGGCCGTTGTAAATAGTGCTGTGATAAACATAGGGGTGCATATGTCTTTTTGAATCTGAGAAGTTGTATTCTTCAGGTAAATTCCAAAGAGTGGAATTCCCGGGTCAAATGGTATTTCTATTTTTAGTTTTTTAGGAGGATGGGTATTTGGTCTTCACTAAATGTTTGATAAAATTCAGCAGTAAAGCCACCTGGTATAGGGGTATTGTTCTTAGGTAGTTTTTTGATTACCAGTTCAATTTCATTGCTGGTAATTGGTCTGTTCAGATTTTCTGTTTCTTCCTGGGTCAGCCTTGGAAGGTTATATTTTTCTAGAAAGCTGTCTATTTCTTCTAGGTTATCCAGTTTGTTTGCATATAATTTTTCATAGTATTCTCTAATAATTCTTTGTATTTCTGTGGTGCCCATAGTGATTTTTCCTTTCTCATTTCTGATTCTGTTTATGTGTGTAGACTGTCTTTTTTTCTTGATCAGTCTGGCTGGGGGTTTATCTATTTTGTTTATTTTCTTGAAAAACCAGCTCCTGCTTTCATTGATTCTTTCTATTGTTTTATTCTTCTCAATTTTATTTATTTCTGCTCTAATCTTTATTATGCCCTCCTTCTACTGACTTTGGGCCTCATTTGTTCTTCATTTTCTAATTTCATTAATTGTGAGTTTAGACTGATATGGATTGTTCTTCTTTTTTGAGGTAGGCCTGTATTGCAATATACTTTCCTCTTAGCATGGCCTTCGCTCCATCCCACAGATTTTGTGGTGTTGAATTATTGTTGTCATTTGCCTCCATATATTGCTTGATCTCTGTTTTTATTTGGTTATTGATCCATTGGTTATTTAGGAGCATGTTGTGAATCTCCGTGTGTTTGTGGGATTTTTCATTTTCTTTGCATAATTTATTTCTTGTTTCATACCTTTGTGGTCTGAGAAACTGGTTGGTCCAATTTCAATCTTTTTTAATTTACTGAGGCTCTTTTTGTAGCCTAGGATGTGATCTATTCTTGAGAATTTTCCATGTGCACTTGAAAATAATGTGTATTCTGCTGCTTTTGGGTGTAGAGTTCTGTAGATGTCTGTTAGGTCCATCTGTTCTAATGTGCTGTCTCCTTACTTATTTTTGTCTGGTTGATCTTTCCTTTGGAGTGAGAGGACTGTTTTAGTCTCCTAGATGAATGCATCACATTCTATTTCCCTTTCAATTCTGTTAGTATTTGTTTCACATAAGTAGGTGCTCCTGTGTTGGGTGCATAGATATTTATAATGGTTATATCTTCTTGTTGGATTGACCCCTTTATCATTATGTAATGTTCTTCTTTGTCTCTTGTGACTTTCTTTGTTGTGAAGTCTGTTTTGTCTGATACAAGTACTGCAACTCCTACTTTTTTCTCCGTATTAGTTGCATGAAATGTCTTTTTGCATCCCTTCACTTTTAGTCTGTGTATGTCTTTGGGTTTAAAGTGCGTCTCTTGTAGGCAGCATGTAGATGGGTCTTGTTTTTTTATCCATTCAGTAACTCTGTGTCTTTTGATTGGTGCATTCAGACCATATATATTTAGGGTGATTATCAATAGGTATGTACTTATTATCATTGCAGGCTTTATATTCGTGGTTACCAAAGGTTTAAGGTTAACTTCCTTACTATCTAAGAGTCTAACTTAACTCACTTAATATGCTATTACAAACACAATCTAAAGGTTCTTTTTTTCTCCTCCTTTTTCTTCCTCCTCCATTCTTTATATATTAGGTATCATATTCTGTAGTCTTAGTCTATCCCTTGATTGACTTTGGGGATAGTTAATTTAATTTTGCATTTGCTTAGTAATTAACTGTTCTACTTTCTTTACTGTGGTTTTATTATCTCTGGTGACAGCTACTAAACCTTAGGAAAACTTCCATTTATAGCAGTCCCTCCAAAATACACTGTAGAGTTGGTTTGTGGGAGGTAAATTCTCTCAGCTGTTGCTTCTCTGGAAATTGTTTAATCTCTCCTTCAAATTTAAGTGATAACCTTGCTGGATAAAGTATTCTTGGTTCGACACCCTTCTCCTTCATTGCATTAAATACATCATGCCACTCCCTTCTGGCCTGTACATTTTCTGTGAAGAAGTCTGATGATAGCCTGATGGGCTTTCCTTTGTATGTGATATTATTTCTCTCTCTTGCTGCTTTTAATAGTCTTTCCTTATCTTTGATCTTTTGATCTTTGACATTTTAATTACTATATGTCTTGGTGTTATCTTCCTTGAGTACCTTGTGTTGGGAGATGTGTGCACCTCCATGGTCTGAGAGACTCTCTCCTTCCCCAAATATGGGAAGTTTTCAGCAATTACCTCCTCAAAGACACTTTCTATCTGTTTTTCTCTCTCTTCTTCTTCTGGTACCCCTATAATGCGAATATTGTTCCGTTTGGATAGGTCACACAGTTCTCTTAATATTCTTTCATTCTTAGAGATCCTTTTTACTGTCTTTCCCTCAGCTTCTTTGTATTCCTCTTCTCTAATTTCTATTTCATTTATTGTCTCCTCCACCATATCTAATCTGCTTTTAAAACTTTCCATTGTATGTTTCATTTCTGATACTGTGTTCCATAATGATTGGATCTCCAATCAGAATTCATTCCTGAGTTCTTGAATATTTTTCTGTACCTCCATGAGCATGTTAATGATTTTTATTTTGCAATTCCTTTCAGTCATATTCATGAGGTCAATTACATTTGAATCTTTCTTAGGGGTTGTATCCATAATTTTACTTTGAACCAGGTTCCATTGGCATCTCATATTTGCATATGATGGCCTGCAGGGGAGCAGTATTGGTGCCTGGGGGGAGGAAAGGGCTGTTTCCTGCTTCCAGGCTGTTATGCCTGTCTCCACCTCCAGAACCAGTGGGCCGAGAACACAGGTGTAAGCCTCTGTGATTGGTGTTTGCAGTTGCTGTAGATGGGGCTTCCCTTTGACCAAAAGCCAGGGTAGGGTTTGCCGGTTTGCGAGCCAGGTGGGGCTGGCCAGGAGAAAGGCGCAGTAGGCTGCCTATCATGGAGGGGGTCCTTGGAGCTCCATAGCCAGCCAGGGAGCTGGAGCTCTTGAAGATCATGAAAGTTCCCAACCTCCTGGGCAGAGTACACCTGGATAATTTTGTCTACCCGTCCTTTCTCCTGAGCAGTAAGTTCTGTGCAATCCTTGCCCCTTTAGCCACCCTCTTGCTGTTAGGAAGTCTCTCAGACTGCCTGCCTTTCTTTTGTCCCAGAGCAGCCAGATATGAATCCCTGCTTTCCACAAGCGACTGGAATCTCAGTTTCTCCGGGTGTTCTGCCTGTCTTAGCTTTCCTCCCCTCTAATCATGAGAGTAGCATGATAACACCATGAAATGTAGGTTTGTGCTCCCAGAGCAGATCTCTGGAGTTAGGTGTCCAGCAGTCCCAGGCCTATACTCCCTCCCTGCTCCATTTCTCTTCCTCCCTGCAGTAAGCTTGGGTGGGGGAAGGGTTTGTATCCTGCTGGGCCATGGCTTTGGTATATTACCCTGTTCCGTGAGGTTTATTCTTTTCTCCAGGTGTATGCAGCCTGGCACAGCCCTCTTTCTGTTGCTCTTTCAGGATTAGTTATATTAATTATATTTTCGTATTATATGCGGTTTTAGGAGGAAGACTCTGTCTCACCTCTCACGCCGCCATCTTTAATCAGAGACTATTATTAAGGTTAGTAGAATCAGAGCAGGGAGAGTACCCATTTCTCTGGAATTCCAACAAAAGTTCTATAGCTGATGTCTCTTGGCTCTAACTGACTTGTCTTGAGTCATATCCCATTCTGTGAATGGTCAGATAGATTATGCTAATGAGCCAGGCCTTGGCTATATATCTTCTCTTCAATATACAGAAAGGGTAAATCCCACCTGTTCCATGTGAAAGGAGATGAGAGGAGGGAGTGGTTCCCCAAAGGAAAATCAGAATATATATATATATTTTTAATTAAGGTATTATTGATATACACTCTTATGAAGATTTCACATGAAAAAACAATGTGGTTACTACATTTACCCATATTATCAAGTCCCTGCTCATACCCCAATGCAGTCACTGTTCATTAGTGAAGTAAGATGCCACAGATTCACTGTTTGCCTAGGAAAATCAGAATATTCTTACAAGAGGGAAGGAAATAGCATCTAGAAGCCAAAACTGATAACTGACCACCACAGAAGGTATATTTATGTCTCCTGGTTAACAGTGAAATATGAAGTTTTTAGGTTCTAATAAACAGCCAAGAAAGGGTGAGAATTGGATTTACTTCTTTCTTATTCACTGTATGAACCAGTTAGTATATGAGGTAAAAACATCTTCTCAGGAATAACATCCTTTATTTGACCTGTTTTAGGAGTCAGGAGAAATTTTGCATAATATTGCATAACTTGTTTCTTACTAGTGCCACATTATCTAGAGCTCTTCAGGATTTTTATTATAAACTTCTGTTTTACTCTAATATCTATAGAGGTGGAAAATTTTTCCCTTCTAAGTTGGTCTGATAAAGAAATTGATATGAACAGGTTAATAGGAGAAAAATAAATTTAATTTCCTATGTACAGGAGCTCATAAAAAAATACTCAAGGAAGTGACAAAAGCAGGCAGTTTTTATACCATTTAAACAAAGAAAACGATTATTTGCAAAGAATTGACAAAGAGGTTTGGGCTTGGGGTAGCAAATTAATAGAGAATTAACAAAGTTTGTTTATACAGCCTTTGCCCTGGATTCCCTATCTCTGGTAATAAGCATGGCCTGTACTCTCCAAGTGTAAAGAGCATACTCTTTATATGGGGAATTTATTTCCTGCTTTTAGGGGGACAAAGGAGGGTCAGAACATCCTTCTTGTGCTGGCTGTTTCTTGAGTAACTTTAAATCAAAATAATCGACATGCCAGAGTGGCATATTTTGGGGTGGCATATTTTGCTCTCCCTGATATCCAAACTTGTCATTTTGTCAATGACAGGTGTATTGTCACATGCACAGTTCATCACATATTTCATGATTTCATATTTGATGGAGGACTCTTCAGTGTTTTTTATAATAAAAGTCATTAGTTTTCATTCTTAAGGATGTGAAGCAAAGTTCACCTTGATATTAAGGAAATTTCACTGGAAATAAAATTCCACAGAGTTTTTCTGCAACAAAATCCTTTACATTCTTAAGTGTACTATTAAGAAGGTGGGCTCTGGTGCTTCCCCAGCCCCCACTGAATGAGCTGGGCGATCTTAGGCGAGTTACTTAGCCTCATCTGTAAAATGAGGTAATAAGAGAACCTCTCTCCTAGTGTTGTGTGAAGATTAAGTAAGTGAACACATGTAAGGACTTTAGAACAGTGTCTGGAACATTGTTAGGATTCAGTAGATGGTGACTATTGTGACCTTTCAAATGTACATGACCTGAATTGTTAGTTCCATTCACACAAGTTCTTGGTTTAATAATTTATGTGCAGACTGAAGGTAGGAGCTGAGGTTTTGGGAATTGCAGCCTAAATATTTCTTACCACAGTTTTATTTATTTTTACACTGGGATGAAGTTTAAGTAAAACAAATTCTAACTTCTAAATGGTTATGGTTATCTTGGAAAAGAGGAAAATAAAGTAACTACAAATATTATGAAAAACACAAAATTCTTCATTGACAAAAATCCTAGGCATTTAAACATCTAAGCAACTGGAGAAAGTGATAAATATTTTTATGATTGAAAACATCAAAAAGTATACATATTGTAAACTCATATAAATCATTATGCGCTCTCAAGGGGGAGTGATGTGGGGAGGAAGAAGGAGAAGAGAGAGATTAGGGTGTCAGTTTGGGGCCTGGTTAAATCTGTGCTGTTGTTCTCTTCATTCCAGATTCTACTCTCTGGTGTTTCTGATCACAGTTTTGTCATCTGTGGATTTAGCCCTGCTGAAATAGGAGCACATTTGGTCAATTTGGAGAGGAGGAAAAAATTCCTCTCCAGTTGTTGGACTAAACTGAGCTTTCAATCTAAGAGAATGGTAAGTCTGATATTTCCATTAAGACATAATCTGATTATGGTTTAAGAATTCATCTGTTATCAGCATAGCATCACAAATAATAGGGCCATTCTTCAGTTGGTTTAGTCAATTGGACTGTTTAACTGAATTGGCCCATGAGGTGTTTGCTCTTATCTCTTATCCTCAAAAAGATTTTATGCTTGAATTTGTGGAATTTCCCCAGGAGGAATATTTGGTATCTTGTCATCAATAACCAGGTAACACCAAAATCTGTATAAATGCAGAGCACAACGCAAATAATTTATTAAGATAAAAAATAATATAATTGGGTCTCTAACTCCTTATATAGAAAAGTGATTCATAATGTAGGGCAAAATTTAAAGAACTGTTAATGTAATGGGCTTCAATTGTTACTTATTCTTATTTATTTCATCCTGATTTCCCTAAATTAGCTTTAAAAAGTCATTTTTAAGTTTTTTTAAATTATAAAAGTGATATATGTGGAAACAATGAAACTGTTAGAGGCAACAGACAAGATTTGCATGTAACATTATAAATAGATCTTAATATAGTTCCAAATGAAAAAAGTAAAAATTAAATGAGATAAATATCCCAATACTGTATATATACCTGAAAATATATTTATCAAAGCAACAATACACATTTTACTATATACTACCATGATTTTCTATGGGAAGGAAATGAGAATTAGAGATAAAAAACAAGCAGACAAAAGAGAGCTCTTATAAAAACAAATAATGACAATATATATGATCCTAAGGACCAACTAAAAAATATTTAAATGTAATAAATACTTCTAAAAGGTAAATAAAACATACTCATTAATCCTATTGTTCTACCAAGTAATCACTGTTGGCATTTTTTTTTTTTTGGCATCATTAACCTACAGTAACATGTGCAGCATTATGGTTACTAAACTCCCCACTTCATCAGGTCCCCCCCACCAACCCCATTACAGTCACTGTCCATCAGCGTAGTGAGATGCTATAGAATCACTACTTGTCTTCTCTGAGTTGTACAGCCCTCCCCATGCCCCCCCCTACATTACGTCTGCTAATCGTAATGCCCCTTTTTCCCCCTTGTCCCTCCCTTCCCACCCATCTTCCCCAGTCCCTTTCCCTTTGGTAACTGTTAGTCCATTCTTGGGTTCTGTGAGTCTGCTGCTGTTTTGTTCCTTCAGTTTTTTTCTTTGTTCTCATATTCCACAGATGAGTGAAATCATTTGATACTTGTCTTTTTCTGCCTGGCTTATTTCACTTAGCATAATACCCTCTAGCTCCATCCATGTTGTTGCAAATGGTAGGATTTGTTTTCTTCTTATGGCTGAATAATATTCCATTGTGTATATGTACCACATCTTCTTAATCCATTCATCTACTGATGGGCACTTAGGTTGCTTCCATTTCTTGGCTATTGTAAATAGTGCTGCAATAAACATAGGGGTGCATTTGTCTTTTTGAAACTGGGCTGCTGCATTCTTAGGGTAAATTCCTAGGAGTGGGATTCCTGGGTCGAATGGTATTTCTATTTTGAGTTTTTTGAGGAACTTCCATACTGCTTTCCACAATCATTGAACTAATTTGCATTCCCACCAGCAGTGTAGGAGGGTTCCCTTTTCTCCACATCCTTGCCAACATTTGTTGTTGTTTGTGTTTTGGATGTTGGCCATCCTCACTGGTGTGAGTTGATATCTCATTTTGGTTTTAATCTGCATTTCTCTGATGATTAGCGATGTGGAGCATCTTTTCATGTGCCTGTTGGCCATCTGAATTTCTTCTTTATAGAAGTGTCTATTCATGTCCTCTGCCCATTTCTTAATTGGATTATTTGCTTTTTGTTTGTTAAGGTGCATGAGTTCTTTATA
>JAQQAC010020790.1:1966445-2013291 GCA_029783875.1 Phataginus tricuspis | reverse complement strand
ATTTTTGCCTATGTTTTTTTCTAAGAGTTTTATGGTTTCATGACTTACATTCAGGTCTTTGATCCACCTTGAGTTTACCTTTGTGTATGGGGCTAGACAGTAGTCCAGTTTCATTCTCTTACATGTAGCTGTCCAGTTTTTCCAACACCAGCTGCTGAGGAGGTTGTCATCTCCCCATTGTACATCCATGGCTCCTTTATCATATATTAATTGACCATGTATGTTTGGGTTAATGCTTGGATTTTCTATTCTGTTCTACTGGTCTGTGGGTCTGTTCTTGTCCTAGTACCAAATTGTCTTGATTACTGTGGCTTTGTAGTAGAGCTTGAAGTCTGGGAGCATAATTCCCAGTTTTATTCTTCCTTCTCAGAATTGCTTTGGCAATTCAGGGTCTTTTGTGGTTCCATATGAATTTTAGAACTATTTGCTCTAGTTCATTGAAGAATGCTGTTGGTATTTTGATAGGGATTGCATTGAATCTGTAGATTGCTTTAGGTAGTATAGCCATTTTGATAATATTTATTCTTCCTAGCCAAGAGCATGGGATGCATTTCCATTTATTAGTGTCCTCTTTAATTTCTCTTTGGAGTGTCTTTTAGTTTTCAGGGTATAGGTCTTTGACTTCCTTCATTAGGTTTATTCCTAGGTATTTTATTTTTTTTATGAGATTGTGAATGGAATTGTTTTCCTTATTTCTCTTTCTGTTAGTTCATCTTTAGTGTATAGGAAAGCAACAGATTTCTGTGTATTAATTCTGTATCCTGCAACTTTGCTGAATTCAGATATTAGTTCTAATAGTTTTGGAGTGGAGTCTTTAGGGTTTTTTATGTACAATATTATGTCATCTGCAAATAGTGACAATTTGACTTCTTCTTTACCAATCTGGATACCTTGTATTTCTTTGTTTTATCTGATTGCCGTGGCTAGGACCTCCAGTACTATGTTGAATAACAGTAGGGAGAGTGAGCATCCCTGTCTTGTTCCCAATCTTAGATGAAAAGCTTTCAGCTTCTCACTGTTAAGTATGATGTTGGCTGTGGGTTTGTCATATATGGCCTTTATTATGTTGAGGTACTTGCCATCTATACCCATTTTGTTGAGAATTTTTATCATGAATGGAAGTTGAATTTTGTCAAATGCTTTTTCAGCATCTATGGAGATGATCATGTGGTTTTTGTTCTTCTTTTTGTTGATGTGGTGGATGATGTTGATGGATTTTCGAATGTTGTACCATCCTTGCATCCCTGAGATGAATCCCACTTGATCATGGTGCATGATCTTCTTGATATATTTTTTGAATTCAGTTTCCTAATATTTTGTTGAGTATTTTTGCATCAACGTTCATCAGGGATGTAGGTCTGTAATTTTCTTTTTTGGTGACGTCTTTGCCTGGTTTTGGTATTAGAGTGATGCTGGCTTCATAGAATGAGTTTGGAAGCATTCCCTCCTCTTCTATTTTTCGGATAACTTTAACAAGAATGGGTATTATTTCTTATCTGTATGTCTGGTAAAATTCAGAGGTGAATCCATCTTGCCCGGGGGTTTTGTTCTTGGGTAGTTTTCTCATTGCCAGTTCAATTTCGTTGCTGGTATTTGGTCTGTTTAGGTTTTCTGTTTCTTGCTTGGTCAGTTTTGGAAGGTTGAATTTTTCTAAGAAGTTGTCCATTTCATCTACGTTTTCCAGCTTGTTAGCATATAGATTTTCATAGTATTCTCTTATAATTCTTTGTATTTCTGTGGCATCTGTAGTGATTTTTCCTTTCCCATTTCTGATTCTGTTTATGCGTGTAGATTCTCTTTTTCTCTTAGGAAGTCCGGCTGTGGGTTTATCTATTTTGTTTATTTTTTCAAAAAACCAGCTCTTGGTTTCATTGATATTTTTCTTTTGTTTTATTCTTCTCAATTTTATTTATTTCTTCTCTAGTCTTTATTATGTCTCTCCTTCTGGTGACTTTGGGCCTCATTTGTTCTTCTTTTTCCAATTCAATAATTGTGTCTTTAGGCTATTCATTTGGGATTCTTCCTCCTTCTTTAAATAGTCCTGGACTGCAATATATTTTCCTCTTAGAACTGCCTTTGCTGCGTCCCACAGAAGTTGCGGCTTTGTGTTGTTGTTGTCATTTGTCTCCATATATTGTTTGATATTTGTTTTAATTTGGTCATTGACCAATTGATTATTTGGGAGCATGTTATTAAGTCTCCATGTATTTGTGAACCTTTTTGTTTTCTTTGTACTATTTATTTCTAGTTTTATACCTTTGTGATCTGAGAAGTTGGTTGGTAGAATTTCAATGTTTTTGAATTTACTGAGGTTCTTTTTGTGGCCTAGCATGTGGTCTCTTCTGGAAAATATTCCATGTGCACCTGAGAAGAATGTGTATCCTGTTGCCTTTGGGTGTAGAGTTCTGTAGATGTCCGTTAGGTCCATCTGTTCTAGTGTGTTGTTCAGTGCCTCTGTGTCTTATTTTCTGTTTGGTTGATCTGTCCTTTGGAGTGGTGGTGTGTTGAAGTCTCCTAAAATGGATGCATTGCTTTTTATTTCCTCCTTTAATTCTGTTAGTATTTGTTTCACATATGTCGGCACTCCTGTGTTGGGTGCATATATATTTATAATGTTTATATCCTCTTGTTGGACTGACCCCTTTACCATTATATAATGTCTTTTATCTCTTGCTACTTTCTTCATTCTGAAGTCTATTTTGTCCCATACAAGTACTGCAATACCTGCTTTTTTCTCCTTGTTTGCATGAAATATATTTTTCCATCCCTTCACCTTTAGTCTGTGTATATCTTTGCATTTGAGGTGTGTCTCTTGTAAACAGCATATAGATGGGTCTTGCCTTTTTATCCATTCTATTACTCTGTGTATTTTGATTGGTGCGTTCATTTCATTTAAATTTAGGGTGATTATTGATAGATATGTACTTATTGCCGTTGGTGGCTTTAGATTCATGGTTACCAAAGGTTCAAGGGTTATTTCTTTACTATCTAACAGTGTAAGTTAACTCTATTGTTAAGCTATTATAAACACAGCCTGATGATTCTTTATTTCTCTCTCTTCTTCTTCTTCCTCCTCCATTCTTTATATACTAGGTGTTTTATTCTGTATTCTTTTACATTTCCTTTGACTGTTTTTTTGGATTTTACTTTTTGCCTTTAGTTAGTATTTGGATGGTCTCCTTTCTTTGCTATGATTTTATTTTCTCTGGTGACATCTGTTTAGCCTTAGGAGTGCTTCCATCTAAAGCAGTCCCTTGAAGATATTCTGTAGAGGTGGTTTGTGGGAGGCAAATTCCCTCAGCTTTCACTTGTCTGGGAATTATTTAATTACTCCCTCAAATTTAAATGATAATAGTGCTTGATACAGTATTCTTGGTTCAAGCCCCTTCTGTTTCATTATGTTATATATATCATGCCATTCTCTTCTGGCCTGTAAGGTTTCTGTTGAGACGTCTGATGATAATCTGATGGGTTTTCCTTTGTAGGTGATCTTTTTTCTCTCTCTGGCTGCCTTTAATACTCTGTCCCTATCTTTGATCTTTGCCATTTTAATTATTATGTGTCTTGGTGTTGTCTTCCTTGGGTCCCTTGTGTTGGGAGATCTGCGGGCTTCCATGGTTTGAGAGACTATTTCCTTCCCCAGTTTGGGGAAGTTTTCAGCAATTATTTCTTCAAGGACACTTTCTATCCCGTTTTCTCTCTCTTCTTCTTCTGGTACTAGTATAATGCGAATATTGTTTCGTTTGGATTGGTCACACAGTTCTCTTAATATTCTTTCATTCTTAGCGATCCTTTTATCTCTCTCTGCCTCAGCTTCTCTGTACTCCTGTTTTCTGTTTTCTATTCCATTAACAGTCTCTTGTACCTTATCCAGTCTGCTCTTAATCACGTCAATCAATTGTTCATTTCTGTAATGTCCCTTCTGATGTCCTCCCTTAGCTCTTGCATATTTCTCTGTAGGTCCATCAGCATGGTTATGAATTTTATTGTGAATTCTTTTTCAGGAAGATTGTGTACGTCTATCCCATCAGGCCCCGTCTCTGGGGTTGTCTGGGTAATCTTTATCTGTACCCTATTCCTCTGTCTTTTCATGGTGATAGACGTGGTCACTGGTAGGTGCCACGTGTGTCAGCTGGGAGAACAAAGTCCCTTCCTCCTTGTTCTCCCTTCCCTTCTCCAGGGCCAGAACTGGTTTCTCGCACACTGTGAGGCAGTCTGTGGGATAATCCCCAGAGCTGCCTGTGTGCGGGGTCGCCGTCAGCCTAGCCTATAGCACTGCAGCAGTTTGAAGTCTTGCTGGGTGCCTTCTGGTCCCCTTGGTGCTTTTGAGCCCTTGTTGTGGGTTCTGGGGTCCTTCCCGCTTAGCTGCGCACCATCCGGGAGTAGATTGTGAAGTTGCCCTGGGTGGGGCTGCTCCTTCACTGGTCCGTAGCAGTTACAGATCCCGGACCCTTTGCAGCGCTGGCTGGTGGGCGGGGAATGAATGGCAGGCTGCTGATCCCTATGGGAAGCCTCGGTGTGGCTGCTTTGCCCGGCCGCCGGCCAGGGGATCTGAAATTCCCCAAGACTCCCAGCCTGCTGGGCTGAGTGCACTTGGACAACTTTGTTCCGCTGTTGGGCCTTTTTTCCTTTAAGACTTTTAAAAAGCACCTGCTTTTCTTTTGTCCCGGGGAGCCGGCGAAGGGGACCTGCTCACAGTCTCCATCTTGGATCCTGCCCTTCCGTTTCTCTAATCTCCAGTGCACCGTGCGATGTGTGTCTGTGCTCCCGGTGCAGATCACCAGGGCTGGTTATTTAGCAGTCCCGTGCTTCCACTCCCTCCCCGCTCTGATTCTTTTCCTCCTGCTGGTGAGCTGGGGTGGGGGGAGTGCTTGGTCCCGCTGGGTCCCAGCTTTGTATTTTACCCGCTTCATGAGATGCTGAGTTCTTACAGATGTAGATGTAGCCTGTCTGTTGTACTGCTTCTTCTGGTCCCTTTTTTAGGAATTGTTGTATTTGTTGTGTTTTCACAAATATATATGGTTTTGGGAGGAGATTTGTGCCGCCCTGCTCACACTGCCCTCTTCCCAGCTCTCACTGTTGGCATTTTTATCTGTTCATTAACAGCCTTTTCTCTTCTCTTTTAAGAAAATATCCTGAGTGCTTCCCGTAAGGTTTTCCGAGGCATATTCATAGCAAGTTGGAATGTGTGACTCTGAGGAGCTTTATTCTATTACCTGTTTTCACCTCTTCCTAATTTACCATTCCTTCCCTTCTGTCTTCCTGCAGAACCTTTGGGTTGAAATGCCCAGGGGCAGTTGGAAATATGGTCCAGCTCTCAAGGGAAGGGCCTGCGTGATGATAATGATACAGGTGGTGTCAGCTTTTAAAGACCATTCATGTAGCCCAGAGTTACTAAGCACTGAAGTTTTTAATTGATACAATTAATAAATTCCACAGTTATTTATTGAGAATGATAAGGAAAAATTCTGAGATGTCCTAACATTAAGTGACATAAGGGCCAGAGAATCGAGGAGAGAAACAAGGAAAGGTAATCAGTCAACAGCCCCGGGCCATAGCTAAACAGAAACTCCATGTTCCTGGATGAAGTAATTTCAACAGTTACCTAGAAGGTTCCCAGAAGCACCGCTGCCTCTTGCACATGAATAGTGTCTGATCTTCATCAACAGCCAATTCACAAGCATTCTCTGTGGACTAACCTCCTACCCCTGGACTCCCCCCACGTCAGGTTAGCCCACCTTCCTTATCTATAGCCAATGTAAACTTAAAGAACATCCCTTCCTTGAGACTCCTTACAAATGTCCCCTGGTTCTTGAGTCTGGCAGACAAGTTGTTTCAGTTAACTGGCTTTGCTGCTGGTAAAACAGAAACTTTCCAGACTCAGTCCTTTTTCTGGCTAGCCTCTGCAAAGGCTCAATAAACCCTTTTATCTCTTGGTCTCTAGAGTATTTTTGATTTGTCAAGAGCCAACCACATGCCAAGCACTGGCCTAGTCTAGTAGAGGTAAGTAGTAGAGGATTAACAATCCTGTAACTGGGGTTGATTCTAGGTATTCACTGTGTGCTTACCCTGTGCATAGCCACCTAACTTGCAATTTTTAAGGTAACATTTTGAAAGTAAAGTATTTGATAGGGAAGTGAATATGAAGCAAATGTTCTTGTCAGGTGGAAGTTTCCTTCTGAGTTCTAAAATACTTCAGTCTACAGGTGGGCTATAAGAATCCCCTTATGTAGACTTTTACCTTGCTTAAATTATAAAGAAAAGGTTAGGTAAAAAAAATTTAAAAATTGACCTGTATTCAAGATTCTGAGGGAATGTTTAAAAGTACTTAAAGACATTTTGAAACATCTTTGCACATCTTTTGTGTGTGTCTGTGGGGGGAAATATACATAACATAAAAATCACCATATTAACGCACTTGTAAGTATACAGTTCAGTGGCACTAAGTACCTTCACGTTGTGCAACCGTCAAGACCAGCCATCTCCAGAACTTCTTCATCTTCCCAAACTCCGTCCCCATTAAACAAAAACAATTAACTTTCTCTCCCTGCATCCCTTGGCAACTATCATCCTACTTGCTGTCTCCGTGAGTTTGGCTATCCAGGTGCTATAGGCTGAAGTTTGTGTCCCCTCTCATACGATGAAACGTAATCCCTTTTGTGATGGTTTTGGAAGTGGGGCCTTTGGGGAGTAACTAGATCGTGAGGGTGGGGCCCTCATGAATGGGACTCATGGCTGTGATACTGTGATTCATAAGAAATATGTATATGTTCTTATCCTGTTTCTGTCACAGAACACCTAAAACACTTGGAATTTTCTAAGTGATGAGGGCCATAAAGGTGTCGTTTGTTATGTGAGGTGACTTTTGACCTTCACCTAAGGTTGGGGCTGGTTGTCAGGAGAACCAACACTTATTATTATTTTTTGATAATAGTCATGCCAATGGGTGTGGTTTTGATTTGCATTTCCCTAATGATTAGTGATATTCAGAATCTTTTCGGGTGCTTATTGGCTATTTGTATATATTTTTGGAGAAACATCTATTCAAGTCCTCTGCTGATATATTTATTCATTTATTTTTTAAAAGCAACAGGAATTAATCTTTTTCACAGTTCAGGAGGCCAGAGGTCCAAAATCAGTGTCGGTAGGGGTGGCTCCTTCTGGAAGCTCCGAGGAAGAAGCTGTCCCAGGTGCCTCTCCTAGCTTCTTTTGTTCATTTTAAAGTGATTTTTAACTTTTTAAATGTTTTGCATGGTAGAAATTCTTTATTCTAGCTAGTAACCCCTTATCAGATACATGATTTGAAAATATTCTCTCCCATTCTGTAGGTTGTCTTTTCATATGCACATCTTTAAGCATCTTTCATACAGCGTAGAGCCATGTATTTACATGGAAGTATCTAACGTTCATTGAGGCACAGTAGGCAGGAGAAAAGGGGATTTTCCTTGCATGATCTCATAATCACATTGGGGAGGAGACAAATAAATAGATAATTAAAAAACAATGTCATAGGGGATAAGAAAGGCTGGAAGAGCACAGAGAAAATAGCTCTGCTGCATTAAGTGTGAAATATTTATACATATTGATTAAAGAAGCTCCCCCAAAGACCTCCACTAGATTTCTCATCTGTCCCAGGGTATCAACAAGGACCCATATATGGATGACTCCCAAGCCCCTATCAGGAGGGTGAGAACCCAACTTTCACTTATAAACTGAGCACCTCTTCCTGGATGTCTTGTAGGTATATCATAATCTTGTGCTCACTTCATATATTTAGAAATAAAATATGAATTTTATTCTTTCAAAAATGTAATGATTCACCTCTTCATCAAATGCTGACTGAATTTACGTCCTTCAAAAAAAAACACTGCACTTTCACTTTCAAGGTCATTTTTGTACCTGTATGATGCTTAGATAACACAGAATAAATACAAAGTGGTAACTTTCAGCTCACTTTGTCATTGTCATCATTGCCATATTTTTAAAGCTTGGTCGAATGTGAAATAATATTCATACGTGATATTTAGAATGTCAGCAAGCAGGTTAGCATAAATTAAAATCATTTTTAATGTTCTAGAAAGATTTTGATAGAACAAATATTTCACTATTTCAAAAGCTGGCAAGAACTGTTGATCGTAAAGGAAACAACGTAGATAACTCCATGATTCTAAAGTTAGACTTCCATTTTTAATCTTTTCCGTAATTTATTGTAGTCATTGAACATTCATTTTGCCTATCCTTTTAATAATTGATTTTGAATAGCATTATTCCTCCAAGGAGACCAAAACAGAGCAGGTAAGTCAGATTCTTCCAGTGCCTAAGAGCTTTCCTATGAATATATGAGATGTTGGGAATCCATACAAATGCTTTCTATAAGGCTGCTTATTATTCATGGATGATGATAAAAATGATGACTACCAGTTATGTATTTTTTATAGTTTACAAAGCACTTGCATATGTTATCTCATTTTATCCTCAAGGAAGCTTTATGAAATAGGCATTAATGTCATCACTTCCATTTTATAAGTGAGGAAATCAGGGCAAGGAGAGTGTAGCTGACTTGCCCAAGGTCAGTAGGCAGGAGCTTGGATCCAACCCAAGCCTGCTAACTATGAATTGTACACTCTTTCCATCAGTTGCCTCCTCCCCTCTCATCTTTCTTGGTACAAGAGTTTGCTTTCCTTTTAAGTTTTCAGGAGCCATTATTGACCTGATAATATTACTTGTGATAGCCTTTCATAGTGTTTCACATAAAGACATTGACCCATGTTGTTCATAGGAAAAGTTTGGTTATTGTAGAAGGAATGAATTCTCAATCTGTGAACTGAATTATTAATTTCTCGTTTGTGGTCCCATGTTGTCTTGCTTCCTAATGGGAAAAGCTTAATCAATCAGAATGCACATATTCCTTTGTTTTCTCAGTCAGCTCAAGATTTTCTCCACCACCATCCTTCACACAAAGGCTGTTTCTAAATTCCCAGAGACTTTGCCCAATTAGGGCATTCAGGGTAGGTGGGGGAGCCATTAGGTGTGTGGGCTTCATGTGTCCAAGCTGGCATCTGCCGAACAGTCCATCATTCCATCTGGTCCCAAAGCGTCATCTCTCCCTGCCAGCATTTGCCGAGATGTTTGAGCTCCCAGCTGGTCTCAGATCATCAGACTCTGGCTTCTGCTGTGGTGTCCTTCTTGTTTTTCAAGGCCACTCAGGTCTGTTTGCCTTTGCTGCATATATTCCTGGCTCTTGGCCACAAGGGGCAAAGGTCTTTTCCTCCTTAGGTCTTGCTCAGAGGCTGAGACCCTGTGGCGGGCTCTCTGAAGACATTGCCGTGCAACTGTTCACAGCCCTGAAAGGCAGGGGAGCTTCTCTACAAGGCTAGTCCCTCCCTGAGCTGCACCTGGGGAAGGTGTTGCTTTACCTATTATTTCCTCCCCTTTTCCCACTATGGCCTTTGCTGTGTATGGGCAGGGTGCAGAGGTCCTTCCCAGGCACACTCACCATTGGCCATCTATCTTACTTCCCCAAGATTCTTTGTTCCATTTCATTCTCCAGTCCAAGGATTTCTTTTTTCATATATGATTCTCTTGAATATTTGTTACTTAAGTATTAATTATTAATTATTTACTAAATCACCTGATGGACAATTTTTTTTATCCTCATGCCCTACTCCTTTTTCTCCTCCTTACTTATAGACAACTGTTTCGACTTGTTTAATGTGTAAATTTTTGTATATCTTCTTAAAAATACATATTGTTTTGTGTAAATGTATAATTTGCATGGATTAACATTCATATGATACATACTAATAATAACATTACAGCTAATATTAAAATATCATCCTCTTTATCTATTTTGTCCTCATAGTAAGTAAGTGCTAAAGGGGATTGACACAAAAAGCAGATCGTTTAATTTTGTGAGAACGTCTAAAATGTTTTTGCTTATTTGGGTAATTTATTCATTTTTAAACAGATATTGAGGACTTCATATTAACTGGACAATGGTGTAAAAATAAATTCAGTCTCATCTCTGTACAGCTTCTAGTCTTGAGGGCTTCGATGTAGGTGGGTATAGTGTTGACTGTCTTTGAGAAAAGCCATGTGGCCTGCCTCAAATCCTATTTCCAAAGGTGGAAGAGCAGCTAGGACAGTGTGACCTCACTTGGGCTGAGAGGAGATGCTCTCACTGCAGGATCTGCAGACCTGCTCGGTGCAGAGCTCCTGGGAGTAAGTTGGTGTCAGAACCACTGCTCCTGCCAGGTAAGGAAGCCAACTGGTCCTGCAGTAACTCAGTCCTGGCCTAAGTGAGAGAAAAAATAGTAGTCCAAGAATCTTCAAGAAATCTAAAAAGGAATACTGGAAATCAAAATTCTTTACCACACTCAAGCTGTATAAATACTAAGCCCTGAACTTGAAATCCTTGCACTTCTAGATTGAGCATATTCTTTTTCTGTTGCTGTGAATGATACTTCAAAGCCAAATATGTTTGTGGGTTTATTTAAGCGTTATGATGATTACCATTTTAGCCTCATTTTCTGGCTGCCAATACCATGGGGCCAACATATGGCTCTCTGTCTCTGTTAATGTTAACCTTCAGCACAAGGATAGCCAGGCCAAAGAGGAAGCATTTCTGTGAAAGCGAAACATGTACGTACATGCAACCTCATGAGAACTGGGAGACAGGACTGGAACAAGAGTCCATATGGGGAGGATGCTAAGAAGAGATGGTGAAGAGAGGCAAGAAATCTTCATCTGAAGTTAATCTAGCTCTAGTCCCCAAGCCTTGGAAGTAATTTTTTCATTATTTTTTATCCTTGCTTCCTGGGAACTTCTAAGACAACTGACCTTCTGTGTCCCTCCCAACATTCTATGTGCTTGTACTAAAAAACACATGATAGAACATGCCTTATAAAAATCATACACATTTCTTCTCTCCTTCAAGGAGGCTTTACACTGTTATCTTAGGAAACGGGAATACAGGAGCCTTAGTCTATGGTGATTTATTTTGCATAAAACTCAATCTCTTCGACATGTCTGAGATATTACGCTTTGGTAAAAACAGTATCGTCTTTGTTTAGGAGTGCAGGGTAGTTCCTGTAATAAGTTTCCGAATTTCTGAAGAAATTCAATTGCAAGGCCATCTGGTTCAGGGATTTATGTCCTTGTCTTGAGATAATTGGATTACCTATACATCATCAGTGATATCCTACTTAGGTAACTGAGTCATCTCACAATTTCTGAAAATATTTTGATTCAATCTTTCTTTTTTATTAAAGGACTAGAGCAATGCAATCCTATCAAGGGTTGGTCATATAAAAGACTGAATATAATGTTTTTCTATTTTAATTTCTTAGGTAGACCTAAGGTAGGCTTCTTTTTGTTCTTTCTTCCCTTACACAATTGTAATCCTGTAGAAAATTCTACTAGGACATAATAGAACTTCAAACTAGTAACAATAGGTAAAATGATCATTTGAAAAAATGTACAGATGAGTGTAGTGATGCAGAAAAGCTAGACAAATATAAGGCATTCAATGAATTGTGACTAAAAGAAAGACAAATGTATGTATGTATGCTGAGGTGACAGAATGGATTATGGTGGATAGACCTAGACGAAGAAGTACTGACGTGAAGAAGAGGGAGGTGAGTAAGGAAAATAAATTCAGGAAATGAGAGTGAAAAAGCAGAGAGGTTAACATAAGAACCCTGAGCCAAAAACATAAGGTAAAAACAGCGTACAGCAATGATAATGAAAATTTCAGTTCAGTGTTTATAACTAAAAACATTAATAAAAAGGAAAAAAAAAAGAATGAGCCTGGCAAGGAAATCAACTAGAGAATAAGTCACCACAGTGATGGTCTTGTTTGTTTATATTCTACTGGAAACACTGCTATGAGCCTGGCTAGTTTGAAAACCAGTGCCCTAGAGTCTAAAGCCACTGTATCCAATTAGCATTTTTTTCAGTCATCTTAAGGAAAGAAAATCTGAAGGGCAAATGAACGTTATCCAGAATAGCCTGGAACTATGAACTGAATGGGAAACAAATGAAAAATCTGACCTGTTGAAATGAGAAAGCAGGTACCTCATATGTTTTCCTCCAGGAGTTTCACATTTGGCATGAGAAATGTGAGTGGTGTATAGGTAAATTGTTTTGGTAATGTTTCTGAGTTTTGTTCTCCCACACAATTTTGAAGAGTTTCTCACTCCTCCTCTGCTACCCTTCCATTTTGACTTTCAAGTTTTCCAAATATTATCCAGAAATATGAAAGTTTTAGCAATTCCTTTTTTAGGATTTTATGTTATCAACAAATTCACACATGCAGACAGACGTGTATGTCCATCCTTGTAGCATTATTTGTAACAACAATATGTCCATCATTTGGGTAGTATCTACAAGTAGAAGGGATAATATTTAGAATATTATTGTGCTTTTCTCATTTTTCTTTCTGAGCTCATTAGCATCCCCAGTTAGACTAGGAGCCTGTCAGCCTGGGAAGGGGGCCTGATCCGTTTCTGACAGGTATAGTAGGGTCGTGCAGCAGGTGACAGCCAGCAGAGCCAGTATTGTCTGAAGTGCCATGATTTTCCTCCTTCAACACAGAAAACAACCAGGTATGATCCTTCCGCCTATGACAGCAAAGCCATAGGGCTTTCTTCTCTATCTGTAATGGGAAGAGGAGCCTCTTCCAAGGGGAATCAGAGAAAAGCCTGACTCTTCTCAAGGGTTTGGTTCACAAATCTTCTCAAACCTCCAGAAAGTTCTCAAATCTTCTCAAGATTTATGGCAGAAGAGAGGAAGGAAGTCAGTGAAATAAAGGATATCTGTCCCAGTGTTTCCTCTTCCTGAGTTTTGCAAGTGGGGACCAAGCCTTCTGTAAGGGAGGCTAACACTGAGGGCGGAGGGGCCTCTGCTCTCCCTCCCCAGGCGGGACCTCGAGGGACTTCTGCGGAGCCCACGCCCTCGTGTGCCTGAATGAAGCCACACCGATAGTTCATCTTCAAATTCTGCTTGGTTCCAACACACAAGACAGAAGGAACTGGAAGTTTTTTTGGTTTGTTTTTTATTTAAGGACCCTTTACTGAAAGCAGAGTTCAGGCCCATCATTCTTATCTAAAAACATCATGCCCTGAGGCCAGTGAAGCCAAATTTGGGCAAAAGAGCACTGATGTGAAATCGCAGAAAGAAACAGCAAACCACCCGATCCTTATTAGTGACTGTCAAGGCTCTTTACGTATAATTAAAAGGATTACCAGAGAGAGATGGATAAGGTACCTCCCTTTATCCTTTGGGATGGGGTGGCTGTGGCGGGTAGGGTGCTAGTGGGGTGGGAGGGTGGGTGGGGGTGTGGTCACAATCCCAGAACCTTCCTCAGCTTTAGTTTGTCCTGAGGACCCTTGCCCTTAGTGGGCACCTCCCCACACTGGCAGGCGGCACTGGTCTCTCTGAGTCAGGGGAATGAAGATAAGTCCCCACTTAAAACATTCTAGCTATTTAGAATATCACCATTCTGAGAAACTAAAAGGTTTACAATTAGAAATAAATGGTGGCTTGTCTTCATTTATTTTCTGCTGTGGGATGGCACCGGCATGCAGGCCCCACGGCAGCTGCTCTCCAAATGCCTGTACCCGGGAGTCTCGGAGAGCTGGGCTCCGTGCCCGAAAAAGTACAAGCACAGAAAGTGAAAATACTCACTGAAGAAAGTGGAGCAGAAAATAACCCTGGCTTGGAATCAAGGAGCCCCCAGCAAATCCTTTTCTTAATAGGAAAACTTTATGTCTATTGTATCTGATTCAAATTCTGATTCATTTTAAGGAAGGCTTAAAGATTATTTCTGATATGTGTAATATTTCTCTCTGGTGGCAAAATCTGACTCCTAGTTCCCTTTTTTTTTTTCCTCTTTTTAATCAAAATTCGGCAAGTAGAGGAAAAGCATATATCTCCCCTCCCATCCTGAGTTAAAATATTCAGTTTTAAAGTGGACATTTCATTGACAAGTAGACAGAGATTGTATTTGCAGATTTCAAATGATTTGGTTTTGTGACCTTGAGCAAGCCACTTAACCTCTGTGGGCTTTAGTTGCTTCTCCTGAGAATGGACATGGATTTGATGAATTTACTCCAAGGCGCCTGCCAGCTTCAACAACCTTTGGATCCACGCACAAACCTCACCTCCCTTTGGGACCCTCTCCAGCCTCCGAGGTGCCTTCTTACCTTTCTGGACATTCAGTGACCTTAGGCGTGGAGCCTGTCAAGACTCTTGCCCTTCCCACCTCCACAGTTTTTTCTGTTCCCCATCCTGCACTTCCTACCCGATCTCAGTGGGCTGAGGAACCCAGAAAACCTCAGTGTGGATGACTCCAGATAGCTTTAGCACTTACCTATTTCAGTTTCCTTTTTTGCCATTTTTGTCATACTTGCCACCTGTAACCCTGTATTTCTGAGGCTGTGTACTTGATTAATGCCTGCTTCCCTCACAGGTGGCAAGCCTCATGTGGGCAGATAGCCCATGTCTTTGGCTTCCTCTGCATCCCTAGTGCCCATCAAAGTGTTCAGTACCCAGTAGTGGCCCAGTGCACATTTGTTTGAATGAATGAATGTCCTTTCCAGGTAGCACATCTTAAATAACATTTAGCAGGCAGCTTAAGGTGGACCTTGCTGAAATCCTTGTTGGTTTATATGAGTCCATCCTGACCCCCTGTAGCTCCAGGCCAGAGAGGGTTCCCAGCTCTGGGCAAGTTCTTTCTGGATTCGGTGAAACCAAATACAACAAGGGAATATTGTGGGTGAAAGGGTGTTTACCAAGCTTTATTTTCACAGTGGCAGGTTGAGTGCTAGGATCGTGTCTACATCTGGCAAGTGTGCATGAAGCAAGTCTATCGCCATCAGCACCTTCACACCTTCACCTCTGCTCCAGCATCTGCACCAAATACTGGGCAGAGGTCTTTATATGGCACCACAGGCAATAATGGCTTATTGCCAACATGTGTGCAAGCATGCACCTGCTCAGTGGGCTAAGGATCCCATCACTGCACTTGCACAATGAGCAGAGTGTGACCAGGTGAGGATCCTGGCCATGGGAACTTGCATTTTCCTTACACCCCCTATCTAAAATGGCCACCAGACTCCCTCCCTCTTATCCACCCTCACCACCCACCTCTGGACTTTCTCCATTCTTTCATCCTGCCTTATTTCATTTCTCAGCACTTAACACTACCTGAATTTATTTATTCCTATCTTTATTATCTGTCTCTTCTACTAGAATGTAAGCTTGGTGAGGATAAGGGCCATCTTCATTTTATTATTCAGCACTTAGCACAACACCAGCACATAGTAGGTTCTTAGTAAACGTTTGTTGGCTGAATCAATGAAAAATGACGTATTGTTTCTGGCTTGTTCAAATGACATGGCCTCTCTGTGGTTTAAAGTCAATTAGAAACCTCTTCCTTGCAGTGTCCCAGGCTGTTACCAGGTACTGTTTTTCTCCTTGCTCCCAAAAGTGTGTTGGCTTATCATATTTTTGCCACTTTTCCTTCCTAGGCCCAGAACAGAAGCTGTATTCTTTTGTTACAGTTCAGAATAGACTGTTTTTCTCCTTCACTTACTTTACTCTCTTTGCCTTTATTTAAAAATTTCCAGAACTCAAAAAGAAAGAAAACAAGAGACTTGAACAGAGCAGACTAACTTTTCAATCCAATAATGTTCCCTTTGCTAGGCAGGCAGGCATGCATGGTGCCCAGGCCTCTCTGGTGAATGAGAAACATCTGTCCTGAGCTGTCTTGAGTACAGTACCCAGGGTACCTCCCCTGCTCGCTGTTGCTGCTGCCTATTTAGTGGCTGCTTTTCTCATTCCTTTGTGCCTCTGGGTGTGCATTTTTTGTTGTTATCTACAGATCCTCTGAGCTTTCTTATTGTAAAAGGCAAAGAGAGGAACTGGATTAACAGATGTTTTTGTTTTGCTGTGTAGAGGAGAATTGATGACTTCCTTGTTCAGTAATGAACATTTCATACTGTTAAATATCTTCCTTGCTTAATTGTGTTTTAAAGTAAAAAATAATGTGAGTGTGGGCCAAAGTGGGTGGGGGTAGGGGCAGAAGCAGTGGACCATTTGAAATAATTTCTCAGGGAAAGAATTCCTGGCTTCTAAAGATACCGTAAACACATTTCTTCATGCTTCTAATAACTCTCATGTTTGTCTGTGTAGCAGGCACAAATGAACTTGAATTTAAACCAAAATGGCTAAGTGATTGACACATACTGCTCCTTCAAAGCATGATAAAAGTCTAAACATTGGGAAAACTAGAGAGAACAGACTAGGGAAAAGAGAATACTTATGTTGTAAACTGTCCACGATGAGCTTGCTAGAATTAGAAGTCTCACCCTGACTGCTTCATATTATGTTGGCCTTTAGTACTGGCTTTCTGTGGCTAACATCAAATTTGTTAAAAAAACATTCCACTTATAAAGTACAGGTAATTTTAGTGAATGCTTGACTTTGTTACAATTGGTTATTTCTTTTAATAAAAAGTGAATATTGCGAACAATTTCTCACTAGTATGTGTATTTAATGAAAAAGGCATTTCTGTATACCATAGAGGAACACCTTAAAAAAACTGTTGTGTAACCTATTTACTTATTTGCTCTGTATTGTCAATTGTACCATATAAATTATTCCTACCAAGGATGCGCTGTTTTATATAACTTTATTGTTAGCCCTCTCCTTCAGATTTCTTCTATAGCTAATTTAGCAAAACTGCATTTAAATCAGTCCCTGATGAGAGGATCTGGAATTCACATTTTTGCTTTTAATAGACATATTAATCTTCCTGCATGGTAAGATTTCATAAATGACTTCTTATTCTTTTCTTGGAAGATAGCTATTATATATCACTCAGTGCATTTCTGCTCTTACTGTAGGGAATTTACAGGGATTGTCATTGCTTTGGCTTCAGCTGAAAAACAGGATGTTTTAAATTGCATCTTGTATTCATGTTCAGGATTGATAAAACTCTTCGAGTATGTTTTAACAAGAGTCCTGTAAAGGTTATGTTAGCTAAGCTAATTTGAATAACCAAATATTACTTTCATGCTTAGCTATTTGCAGTTGCTTTTCCTCCCCCCAGTAAAGAGATGGCTGGCATGGTTATTTACATGTTAGGATTGGGGCATAAAGGCTGTGAGAAACCATGAGTGGAGGTATTATCCTGCCAGGGGAGAAGCTATGATTGCTTTTCAAACATTACACAATATAATTCATGTTCCTATCAGAAAAATAGGTAATAGAAATTAACAAAAATAATAAAAAAGTTTATTCATAATCCTGCTATCCAGACATAACTGCTGTTAAAATGTTGCCTATAACCTTTTATGCTTTTTTTAATGTTTGTGTTTGTCTTTTTTTTTTTAACACAAAAATGGCATTTTCTGACTACTTAGTAAAGGGTATACAATTAAAAATATGTATCCTCTGATTAATAAATAACCCTTGTGCCACATAATACAAATAGTGTTTACAAAGAGAAGAATAATGTGTCTGCCATCCCAGGTCATCAGCTCTCCACGTGACTGGTCTGAGATTAATTGAAAGAGCACACAGAAACCCAGAAAGTCTTCAGAAAAGAGAGAAACATCATGCGAAAGCTGCCTCAGGGAAGCCTTTAGCTAAAACAAAAAATAAAAAATACTGATTATGCATGTTTAGGAGTCACAAAGCAGGATTGGGACATGTACATGAACATCAGTACATAAAATGTTTTGGTTGGAAGGAAGTAGGGTTGGGGGAATGGGTGTTACAGGGTCTGTAACATTACTCATTTTCTTGCCATTGTCAGGAACTGGAAAGAGTCTGAGATTTGATCCTTTTTGCAGGTGTGTAAGCCTAGATCAGCAGCAAAGGACTTTATTACTCATGGCACACCAACAAGCATGAGCTTACATTAATGTCAGCTTCCCTTGTCCTTTAAGTCTCATGAAGTGACACAGAGAGGCCCAGATGGGTGTCACTCATAAAAATTAGGCACCTTCTTGGTTTCCACACAGTGGGTGTCTCATAAAACCCAGGCCTCAGTCTCCTTCTCTATCTTCACACCCATGTTTCCTCCTAGTAGAATTTTTCCTACCCTTTTAGAATATTCCCACCATAGTAGAATTTTCCTTAAAAAATATAATGTTGAAATGAGGTTGCTGCTTTTCACAACAGCCATCAGTTTTGAAGGACAGTTTACCTAGACATCAGTGATTGCTTACAAAACCAGGCAGGTTCTTTCCTTGTTAAAAAAACAACAACGAATGTGCTGATATAGGAGTCTCAGCCTTCTGCAGACTTTAGGGGCCTAATTCGGGCCTTGGTTGGGGAGAATCAGTAATTAGGTTACTACTTAACAGGATACCATATGATTAAGTCTCACAGGAGACCTGAGTATTTTACATTTTAGGCTAACTGCTCCTTTTATGAATTCAGATGGCATCTAATTTGGAAAATAAATACCTTTGTAATTAGGTTAGAAGCTATGAAAGGTATTTGGTGTTTGCACCTTTGTTACTAGGATATGGCTCTGCACAGGACACACAGGACGCCACAGGAAGTTTTAAAAGCCTGAAGGTAAATAAAGCCTGTACTATTTAGGAACCTCCATTAGAGCATCTGGTCATTAGGATTAATTCCATCCAGGGTGTTAATTAATGTAATTAATACAGTGTTTTTGTGAGTGGTCAGAGTCTATGAATTGTAAGGTTTCTTATTTCACAAGGTGAATTTGAGGGATGATGTGGGTTTGGGTGGGACTTGGGAGGTGTGACCTCAGGCCTGGGGACATCCATGAGCTTGATTGGATTTGATTCCATTGTTAAACTCCAGTCCTAACCTTCTGTCCCAACCTTATCATAGTCATTCCATGGGAAGGGTTTGCTCAGCCAGGCTGTCTACTCTGGTTCAGACAATGGGTCCTTCCCACCTTTATGCCCTCGCTCCTATCTTCTGCTTCCCCTCCTTCACGGAGGTC
This sequence comes from Phataginus tricuspis, assembly GCA_029783875.1. Lineage (NCBI taxonomy): Eukaryota > Metazoa > Chordata > Mammalia > Pholidota > Manidae > Phataginus > Phataginus tricuspis. The sequence continues at coordinate 1,994,300 of JAQQAC010020790.1, read as the reverse complement.
ATGCCTAAGAAAGCCCAGTCAGGTCCTGATGCTTCATAGACTTTTCTCTGTTCACACCGTTCCTCGGTTGTTGTTCCCGCCTCTCAGAGCCAAAGGCATCTGTTGTCTTTACTACTTTATTCACTCACTTAGGGAATAAGACAGATGCTAGTTCTTTTTTTTTTTCTTTCTGGAGTTTATTTTCTAATGGGGAAAATGGATCCTAAAGAAACAATTATAGAATTAATCATTTAATTATTGTCATAAGCTCTGGTAGAGAAAGAGTGGACGCTAGGAGGGTCCTACTCTTTTGGCACTTGTTTGATACTATCTTTAGGGAGACAGAGGTCATTTATAAAGTGTAAGATATATTGAGCCAGACACTAGGCACATACTATCTTATTTCATTCTGCCAACAACCTATGAGGTAATGTTACCTCATGTTTCAGAAGAGGAGTCGGGGGCTGCCAGAGTAGAGGAACATCATCTTGCTAATAAACAGTGAAACGGAAATTTAACTGTTGGTTTTCAAAGCCTATGTGCCTATTTGCTATTCTCATAGATGAGTTTCTTAATTCCCTCAACTACAGAGGGTGAAGTTTGAAGACAAGAACTTCAGCTTGTACCTTGCCTAACATGCTGCCTTACGAATAGGAAGATCTCAGTGGCCAGCTGGCTACTTGGCTAAATTAAATCATGAAATGAAATAACGGTGTGTAGGAGCTTGAGGGATTTAGGGGCAGATCTAGGAAAAAGTTGTGACTATTAGAGACAATAACACACAACAAGCTCTATTGGTGCTTGACAGGGCTTCTGGTGAGGGGCCACCATCCAGAAGGGGAGGCGGGTGTAAGTCTGGGGAGAGGAAATCCTGCGGCAAAATACCTCTAAAACCGAAATCAGTCAAAGGGAGAAATAAAGTTTAAGATTCATTTATTGCTTACAAACTGCAGTCCGGGCCTTCTCTCTTTCCTGCTCCAGCAGAAGGAAAACCAGCCCTCTTCTCACCTCTCAGGTACAGATAAGCCCTCCTTGCCCAGGTAATTACCCACTGATATGGAGATGAACTTCTCTCCACCCCTGGGGAATGATGCAGATGCACCAAAGCCAGACTTCCTTCCACCTCTGAACGCCTGTTAATATGCAGATGTACTAAAGCCAGGCAAGGTATTCTGGAAATACTACAGTTTTAACCATGGAGGGGACGTGAATTTCAGGGGAGAAGGAAATGAGAAAGGGGGTGTCTTGCCAATGGGTTTCAGCCCCGGGCAAGTTTGCTATGGATTCAATGCGACCAAAGAAATTGACAGAGAACGTTCTTTGGGGTGAAAGGGTTTATTACCCGGCTTGTTCTCCAGGCGGTAGGTCACACACTAGCGTCTCGGCCTCCACCCAGAGCACTGGGCCGAGCTCTCTATACAGCACAATAATAGCTTATTACCTAAAGAGGTGGAAGCGGTAGCCTCACAACAGGCCAGTGACATCATCAGGTGGTTTATGTTCAGTGAGGATCCTGGCCATAGGAGCCCACTTCCCGACAGGGGACTGGAGTATTTACACAGCATCCCCCAGCAGCAGGGTGAGGGATCTCTGAGTCTGAGAGCTCTGAAGCGGGGCACTGGCTTAGGCCTTATGCTACCAGGCCCCATCTTAGTACTAGGTAAGAGCAGTTGGGTGAGGTTTGGTGGTGAATCAGAACAGATAGGCTCCGAATGGATAAAATTTTGCTAATTGGAGCTACTTTTAAAATAATTGAAATATTTGAGTTTGGCACTGGTGGGCTTTCAGCTAATGGGTCTCAGGCTGAAATGAAGAAATAAACAACCTACTGGCCAATACATAGAGGCCATCTTAGGCTTGTTTAGATAACATAGTGAAATATGACCCATGTGTTCTTTTTTTTTTTATTTTGCTATTATTAATGTACAATTACATCAGCAATATTTTGGTTACTAGACTCCCCCTATTATCAAGTCCCCACCACATACCCCATTACAGTCACTGTCCATCAGCGTAGTAAGATGCTGTAGAATCACTACATGTCTTCTCTGTGTTACACTGCCTTCCCCGTATCCACCCTCCCCTACATTATGTGTGCTAATCGTAATAGCCCTTTTCCCCTCTTATCCCTCCCTTCCCACCCATCCTCCCCAGTCCCCTTCCCTTTGGTGACTGTTAGTCCATTCTTGGGTTCTGTGAGTCTGCTGCTCTTTTGTTCCTTCAGTTTTTGCTTTGTTCTTATATTCCACAGATGGGTGAAATCATTTGATACTTGTCTTTCTCCACCTGGCTTATTTCACTGAGCATAATACCCTCTAGCTCCATCCATGTTGTTGCAAATAGTAGGATTTCTTTTCTTCTTATGGCTGAATAATATTCCATTGTGTATATACACCACACCTTCCTTATCCATTCATCTACTGATGGACACTTAGTTTGCTTCCATTTCTTGGCTATGGTAAATAGTGCTGCAATAAAAATAGGGGTGCATATGTCTTTTTCAAACTGGCCTGCTGCATTGTTAGGGTAAATTCCTAGGAGTGGAATTTCTGGGTCAAATGGTATTTCTATTTTGAGTTTTTTGAGGAACCTTTATACTGCTTTCCACAATGGTTGAACTAATTTACATTCCTACCAGCAGTGTAGGAGGGTTCCCCTTTTTCCACATTCTTGCCAATATTTGTTGTTGTTTGTCTTTTGGATGTTGGCCATCCTAACTGCTGTGAGGTGATATCTCATTGTGGTTTTAATTTGCATTTCTCTGATGATTAGCCATGTGGAGCATCTTTTCATGTGCCTGTTGGCCATCTGAATTTCTTCTTTGGAGAAGTGTCTGTTCAGCTCCTCGGCCCATTTTTTAATTGGCTTATTTGCTTTTTGTTTGTTGAGGTGTGTAAGCTCATTATATAATTTGGATATGAACCCCTAATCGGATATGTCATTTATGAATATATTCTCCCATACTGTAGGATGTCTTTTTGTTCTACTGATGGTGTCCTTTGCCGTACAGAAGCTTTTCAGCTTGATATAGTCCCACTTGTTCATTTTTGCTTTTGTTTCCTTGCCCAGGGAGATATGTTCATGAAGAAGTTCCTCATATTTAGGTCCAAGAGATTTTGCCTATTTTTTTTCTAAGAGTTTTATGGTTTCATGACTTACATTCAGGTCTTTGATCCATTTTGAGTTTACTTTTGTGTATGGGGTTAGACAGTAATCCAGTTTCAATCTCTTACATGTAGCTGTCCAGTTTTGCAAACACCAGCTGTTGAAGAGGCTGTCATTTCCCTATTGTATATCCATGGCTCCTTTATCATATATTAATTGACCATATATGCTTGGGTTTACACCTGGGCTCTCTAGTCTGTTCCATTGGTCTATGGGTCTGTTCTTGTGCCAGTACCAAACTGTCTTGATTACTGTGGCTTTGTAGTAGAGCTTGAAGTCAGGGAGCATAATTCCACCCACTTTATTCTTCCTTCTCAGGATTGCTTTTGCTATTCGGGGTCTTCTGTGGTTCCATATGAATTTTAGAACTATTTGCTGTAGTTCATTGAAGAATGCTGTTGGTATTTTGGTAGGGATTGCATTGAATCTGTAGATTGCTTTAGGCAGGATGGCCATTTTGACAATATTAATTTTTCCTGTCCATGAGCACAGGATGTGTTTCCATTTATTGGTATCTTCTTTAATTTCTCTCATGAGTGTATTGTAATTTTCAGAGTATAAGTCTTTCATTTCCTTGGTTAGGTTTATTCCTAGGTATTTTATTCTTTTGGATGCAATTGTGGATGGAATTGTTTTCCTGATTTCTCTTTCTGCTAGTTCACCATTAGGGTATAGAAATGCAAGAGATTTTCTGTGTATTAATTTTGTATCACACAACTTTGCTGAATTCAGATATTAGGTCTAGTAGTTTTGTAGTGGATTCTTTAGGGATTTTATGTACAATATCATGTCATCTGCAAACAGGGACAGTTTGACTTCTTCCTTACCTATCTGGATGCCTTTTATTTCTTTGTGTTGTCTGATTGCCGAGGCTAGGACCTCTAGAACTATGTTGAATGAAAGTGCGGAGAGTGGGCATCCTTGTCTTGTTTCCAATCTTAAAGTAAAAGTTTTCAGCTTCTCATTGTTAAGTATAATGTTGCTGTGGGTTTGTCATATATGGTCTTTATTATGTTGAGGTACTTGCCCTCTGTACACATTTTGTTAAGAGTTTTTATCATGAATGGATGTTGAATTTTGTCGAATGCTTTTTCAGCATCTATGGAGATGATCATATGGTTTTGTCCTTCTTTTTGTTGATGTGGTGGATGATGTTGATGGATTTACAAATGTTGTACCATCTTGCATCCCTGGGTAAATCCCACTTGATCATGATGGATGATCTTTTTAATGTATTTTTGACTCGGTTTTCTAATATTTTGTTGAGTATTTTTGCATCTTTGTTCATCAGGAATATTGGTCTGTAATTTTATTTTTTTGTGGTGTCTTTGCCTGGTTTTGGTAGTAGAGTGATGTTGGCCTCACAGAATGAGTTTGGGAGTATTCCCTCCTCTTCTACTTTTTGGAAAACTTTAATGAGGATGGGTATTAGGTCTTCACTAAATGTTTGACAAACTTCAGCAGTGAAACCATCTAGTCCAGGAGTTTTATTCTTAGGTAGTTTTTTGATTACCAGTTCAATTTCATTGCTGGTCATAGGTCTATTCAGATTTTCTGTTTCTTCCTGGGTCAGCCTTGGAAGATTGTATTTTTCTAGAAAGTTGTCCATTTCTTCTAGGTTTGTTAGCATATAATTTTTCATAGTATTCTCTCATAATTCCTTGTATTTCTGTGCTATCTGTAGTGATTTTTCCTTTTTCATTTCTGATTCTGTTTATGTGTGTAGACTTTCTTTTTCTCTTGATAAGTCTGACTAGGGGTTTATGTATTTTGTTTATTTTCTCAAAGAACCAGCTTCTGCTTTCATTGATCCTTCTATTTCATTCTTCTCAATTTTATTTATCTCTGCTTTAATGTTTATTATGTCCCTCCTTCTGACTTGGGGCCTCATTTGTTCTTCCTTTTCTAGTTTCATTAATTGTGAGTTTAGAGTGTTCATTTGGGATTGTTCTTCTTTCTTGAGGTAGGCCTATATTGCAATATATTTCCCTCTTAGCACAGAGTGCTGCGTCCCACAGATTTCATGGTGTTGTATTATGGTTGTCATTTGTCTCCATATATCGTTTGATCTCTGTTTTTATTTGGTAATTGATCCATTGATTATTTAGGAGCATGTTATTAGGCCTCCATGTGTTTGTGAGCTTTCTCATTTTCTTTGAGTAATTTATTTCTAGTTTCATACCTTTGTGATCTGTGAAGCTGATTGGTACAATTTCAATCTTTTTAAATTTACTGAGGCTCTTTTTGTGGCCTAGTATATGACCTATTCTTGAAAATGTTCCATGTGCACTTGACAAGAATGTGTATCCTGTTGCTTTTGGATGGAGTGTTCTGTAGATGTCCATTAGGTCCATCTGTTTTAATATGTTGTTCAGTGCCTCTGTCTCTTTATTTATTTTCTGTCTGGTTGATCTGTCCTTTGGAGTGAGTGGTGTGTTGAAGTGTCCCAAAGTGAATGTATTGCATTCTATTTCCTCCTTTAATTCTGTTAGTATTTGTTTCACATATGTAGGTGATCCTGTGTTGGGTGCATAGATATTTATAATAGTTATATCCTCTTGTTGGACTGACCCCTTTATCATGTAATGTCCTTCTTTGTCTCTTGTGACTTTCTTTGTTTTGAAGTATATATTGTCTGATACAGGTACAGCAACTCCTGCTTTTTTCTCCCTATTAGTTGCATGAAATATGTTTTTCCATCCATTTACTTTCAGTCTGTTTATGTCCTTGGGTTTGACGTGAGTCTCTTGTAGGCAGCATATAGATGGGTCTTGCTTTTTTTATCCATTCAGTGACTCTATGTCTTTTGAGTGGTGCATTCAGACCATTTACATTTAGGGTGATTATCGATAGGTACGTACTTGTTGCCATTGCAAGCTTTAGATTCGTGGTTACCAGAGGTTCAAGGATAATTCCCTTACTATCTAACAGTCTAATTTAACTCATTTCGTATGCTATTACAAACACAACCTAAAGATTTTTTTTCCCTCCTTTTTCTTCCTCTTCCATTCTTTGTATGTTATGAATTCTATTCTGTACTCTTTGTAGATCCCTTAGGTGACATCTATTTAGTCTTAGGAATACTTCCATCTATAGGAATCCCACCAAAATTCACTGTAGAGGTGGTTTGTGGGAGGTAAATTCTCTCACCTTTTGCTCATCTGAAAATAGTTTAATCCCTCCTTCAAATTTAAATAACCTTGCTGGGTAGAGTATTCTTGGTTTGAGGACCTTCCACTTCATTGCATTAAATATATCATGCCACTCCCTTCTGGTCTATAAGGTTTCTGTTGAGAAATCTGATGATAGCCTGATGGGTTTTCCTTTGTATGTGATCTTTTTTCTCTCTCCAGCTGCTTTTAAAAGTCTGTCTTTGTCCTTGATCTTTGCCATTTTAATTATTATATGTCTTGACGTCTTCCTTGGGTCCTTTGTGTTGAGAGATCTGTGCACCTCCATTGCCTGAGACAATATCTCCTTCCCCACATTGGGGAAGTTTTCAGCAATTTCCTCCTCACTGACACTTCCTATCCCTTTTTCTCTCTTTTTCTTCTGGTACCCCTATAATGCGAGTATTGTTCTGTTTGGATTGGTCACACAGTTCTCTCAATATTCTTTCATTCTTAGATATCCTTTTTTCTTTCTGTGCCTCAGCTTCTTTGTATTCCTCTTCTCTAATTTCTATTCCATTTACCCTCTCTTCTACTACATCTAATCTGCTTTTAAATCCCTCCATTGTATGTTTCATTTCAGATATGGAATTTCTTAATGATTGAATCTCTGTGTTAAATTCATTCCTGAGTTCTTGAATGTTTTTCTGTACCTCTGTAAGCATGTTTATGATTTTTGTTTTGAACTCTCTTTCAGGAAAATTGGTGAATTCAGTTTCATTTGCCCCTTTTTCTGGGGTTCATGAGATTTTGGTCTGAACCATGTTCTTTTGACATTTCATGTTTCTGTGTGGTGTCTGCTATTGCCCAGAAGCTCCAATCTCTGGAGATGCTCAGCCTCTAGAGTGAGGTTGGGGGTCATAGGGAAGCGGAGCTGGTGCCTGGGGGGAGGAAAGATCTGTTTCCTGACTCCCATCTGCGGTGCCTGTCTCCAGTTTCACAGCCAGCGGGCCAAGCACACAGGTGTAAGCCTCTGTGCTTGGAGTCTCTAGCTGTTTTAGGTGAGGCCCTCTGGCTGGCCTAACGCCACAGTAGTGACTGCTTGTTTGTGAGCTGGTGCAGTCAGTCCAGGAGGAAGGCTCAGCAGGCTGTGTGTCACAGTGGGGGCCTCAGAGGTGAGTAGCCAGCCAGGGGGATTGAGCGCCTGAAGCTCCCCAAAGTTCCCAATCTGCTGGGCTGAGCACATCCAGATAACCTTGTCACCCTATCCCTTCTCCAGCACAGCCAGCTCTGTGCAAACCCCACGCCTTCAGGAGCCTTCTCGCTGGTAGGAAGCCTCTCAGACCACTTGCCTTTCCCTTGAACCAGAGCAGCTGGGTGTGGATCCCATCCTCCACAAATGGCTAGAATCTGTCTCTTAAGCACTCTGCTTGTCTCAGCTCCCCATCCTCGAGAGCACCATACAATGTAGATTTCTGCTCACAAAGCAGACCTCCAGGGCTAGGTGTTCAGCAGTCCCAGGTTTCCACCCCCTCCCCGCTCTGTTTCTCTTTCTCCCACCGGTGAGCTGGGGTGGGGGAAGGGCTCGGGTTCTGCCGGATCAAGGCTTTCATATATTACCCTGTTTTGTGAGGTCTGCTCTGTTTATGAGGTCTGTATGCAGTCTTGTGCAGCCTTCTTTCCTGTTACTGTTTTAGGGTTAGTTGTGGTAACTATATTTTCACACTATCTGTGGTTTTGGGAGGATTTCTCTGTCTCACCTCTCATGCCACCATCTTGAATCCTCAAAAATGTCCTATGTGTTCTTTTGAAACTAAGATTCAGGCTATATTTGATGTATGCTTTTATGAAAGGTGTTACTTATTCCTTGGTTGATTGTCTGCCAACAGCACTAAAAATTATATTTTTGCAACTGTTGTTCCCTGAGTGAAGGCTTTTGTGATGATTTGCTGGGTCCAGGCCTTGCCATTGTTAAAAGTCACTGGAGACTAAATGAAAATGGAAGTGACATGATTGTGGGCACTGAAGGAAAAACATCTGCTCTTCATATCTGAGTGGTCAGCGCAGTCCTGCTAGTGGTGACCAGGTGGTCCTGCTTTGGGATGGACAGTGTATTACAAGGTTTGGATATAAAAGATCACTCTTCAGGGTGTTACCTATTTTATTTCTTGGCTTCTAGACATGGTAAGTATTCAGGAGCATGAGCAGGATAATGCATTTGATTTTAAAACTATAGTCTCCTAATCTTTCAACCTCTTCTTTCCTTGTCCTTCCAGTAGGTCAGAGGGATAGGGGTAGGGTATGGTCCGGGAGGTGGGAGTGAAAGAGTGGGAGTGGATGGGGTTGAGGCATGAAGAGATACTGCATTTCTTTTTTCCTTTTCTAAACAAAGGACCTATTTGTGACACATTACAGAAAAATCAATATACTTGATTTTCTCTTTCATTATATGACAAGTAGACTTCTACATGGGAGCAGGGTGAGATCACTAAGGACAATGAGATTGAGAGAAAAGAGAGCATAGTAGGCCACATCCCCCCAAGAGCACCCATAGCTAAGACAAGTAGAATGGAAGAAGCCATCAAAGACAGCCATAGATGAGGGCCACCAGGAGAACGTGGGAGCATAGAAACCCACAAAAGGGAGTACTGGGAGGGATCAACAAATGGTTAAGTACTGCTGAAAAGTCAAGCATTATGAGCTTAGACCTGCCTTCACTCTGTTAGCTGGTGATTTTGCTGAGTACAGTTCAGAGGTACAATGAGCAGAAGACTTACTGGAGTGTGTTGAGGATAAGACAGCTGGTGAGGCCATCTGCACTCATTTCTTTGATTTGAGATCCACTTTTCCTTCTTCCTCCCCCTCACTTAGATATTTCAGGAGATCTCAGTGGCTCTCAAGGATAATCGCCAGCAGCCAGGTAGGTAGTGGGCCAGGACAGACTTGACATGGACTTGGGCAGGTGTGGCCAGAGCCTGGGCAGAACCTGTTCATACACTTATCACCTCAGCTCAGCTCTGGCATCTGAATAAAATCACAATCTACTAAACTGTGACTTAAATTCCTATCTTTAGTTGTGGATTAAAATGTCTTCTAAAAGGATGCATTGATTTAAAGCATTGTTAGACACCAGAGTTGCTTATGTAGAGAGAGTCAGTGACATTGAAGCCTGTGAAAATGGCCAAATTCCAAATTCTATGTTGCAGGTTTTCAAGGCTAGGAAAGTTTGGAGGGATGATTTGTGCTCCTGAACACCTACATGTTGAACACATCTGACTGACTTTCAAAGGAAGCTCTTTAGCACTGCATTAAATTTACTTAATGAAATGAAACAAAAATAGTGTATCTTATTCATATTATGATACTTTTGTTTTGAACCTAAGTCTTCACATCTAGAGATTCCAAAATACTTTTAGCCATTTTCTGACAGTTATACTATTCAGAAGGCTGTGCCAATTTTTGTAGGCTAAGTCTAAGGTTTTGATGTCAGCCTGTTTAAGGTTTGGCATATAATTTAAGCCCAAGATTTTGATGTCAGCATGTTTAAGGTTTGGCATATACTTTTTTAAATAGTAGTCTTTTCCATGCAATGATGAACTTCAATGACTAATGTTTGTTACATTTTTTTAAGATTACTTTTTAACTTAGATATAACTTGCTTATAGCAAAGGGTACAAATCTTACATGTATAGCTGACAGTGTATACATATGTACTTATATCTATGCAGCCACCACAAGATCAAGATAAAGAATATTTCCAGAACCCTAGAAGGCTTTCCAATAGTAACTGCTATTCTGATTTTTTATTACCACGGATTAATTATGGCTATATAAATTTAAGGATACTGTGGTTTCCAGTTCTTCATGTAAGGAAGTTGGAAGTTGCCTCTCCATCTGAACAAATAAAAAGCTGATAGACTGAAAAATCAACAACTCTTGTAAGATCTGTAAGAGAAGTTAGGTTAGAAGGCAAACTGCTGTCCCCAAGATTGGAGAGATGGACACACAAATACAGGGAATTATTTCCCTTCCCCTCACACCTCACCACCACATTACTAAAGGCTATTGATAGTTAATTTTGCTCAGAACATCATGTCTGGCTATCAAGAAAAAAATTACAAGACATACCAAAAGGCAAAAAGCACAATTTGAAGAGACAGAGGAGCAAGCATCCCAACCAGATATGGCAGAGGTGTTGGAATTAGCAGACTGGGATTTAAAACAACGAGCCTAATATCTAATGGCGCTAATGACTCATGCAAGAACGGACGGGCAAGGTAAGCAGAGAGATGAAATCCTAAGGAAGAACCAAAAAGAGATGTTATAGATAAAATACACTATAACAGAAATGAAGAATGCCTTTGATGGATTTATTAGTACTGATACAGCTGAGGAGAGCATCTCTGAGCCTGAGGATATTTCAGTAGAAATTTCCAAAACTGAAAATCAAAAAGAATAAAGGCAAACAACAACAACCAGAAACCAGAAGAAATTGTCCGAGGACTGTGGGACAACTGCCAAGGGTACCCACAGTAACACACATAATGGAGATACCAGGAAGAGGAGAGAGAGAAAAGGGAGCCAGAAGGCTGAGAATTTTCTCAGTATCAGACACCAAGCCATAGATTCAGCAATCTCAGAGAATATCAAGCAGGAAAAATTGCCAAAAAAACCACCTATATGTATCACTATCAAACTATAGAAAATTAAGGATAAAGAAAAAAACCCCGAAGCCAGAGTAAAAAAAATAACCTAAAGAGGAAAAAAGATAAGAATTATATCTAGCTTCTCAGAAACCACACAAGCAAGAAGCGAGTGAGTGAAATAAAGCATTAAGAGAAAAAAAATCAACCTAGAATTCTATACCCTGCAAAATTATGTTTCAAAAGTGAAGAAGAAATAAATACTTTCTCAGACAAATAGAAATGAGGGAATTTGTTGTCAGTAGACCTTCCTTGTAAGAAATGTTATTCTTTGAAGAGAAAGAAAATGACATAAGTTGGAAACCCTGGTCTACATAAAGAAAGAGCATCAAAGAAGGAATAACAGAAGGTAAAATAAAAAATTCTTATTTTTCTAATTCTTGATCTAATAGGAAACAGGACAGCTGTTTAAAAATAGCAATTATGTATTATGTATATATTTTATGTATCTATACATGCACATATTTACTTACATATACGTGAAATGAATGACAATGAAACAAGGGAAGGGAGGGAGGAATTAGGATTATTTTATTTTTATAAGGTATAATACCTCTGAAGTGGGCTAGTGTTACTTGGATTAATTTTAAATGTATCTTGCAAACTCTAGGACACCACTTAAAAATAACAGGATAACTAGTATTCTAAGAAAGGAGAAAAGGGAAACATATAAAGTGTCCATTTAAAACTACAAAAAGCAGAAAAAGAATGGAAGACAAAATAGGAACAAAGAACAAGGGGAATCAATAAAAATAAATAAATATAGCAGATGTTAATCCAACTATTCAACATCACTTTGAATGTAAATAATCTAATTGCACCAATTAAAGGAGATTATTGGAGTGGATCGAAAAACAAGACCCAACTATATGTTGTCTACAAAACCCCACTTTAAATATAAAACATATAGACTGAAAGTACATGATGGAGAAAAATATACCATGCAAACAATAGTCAGCAGGAAGCAAGAGTAGCTTTATCAGTTTCAGACGGAGCAGACTTCAAAGCAAGGAAACTTAACAGGGATAAAGAAGAGCATTACATAATGATAAAGGGATCTATTTTACAAGAAGACATAACAATCCTTAATGCTTATGTACCTGACACCATGAAACGACAGGAGGCCAAAACTGAGAGACCTGCAGGGAGAAATAGATGAATCCATTCTCATAGTTGGAACCTCAGTACCCCTCTAGGAGAAATGGGCTGATCCAGTAGAACAGATAAGGACACAGTTAGTAACACCATCAATCAACCAGATATAAGTCACATCAGAAGACTACTTGATCCGGCAATGGCAGAAAACACATTCTTCTCAAGCTCACATGGAACATTCACCAAGATAGACTACATTCTGGGCCATAAAACACACCTTAACACATTAAAAAGTATAGAAACCATGCAGTGTGTGCTCTCAGAGCACAATGGAATTAAATTAGAAATTAGTAAGAGAAGGATAACAGGAAAATCCCCAAAAGGTAGAGATTAAACAACACACTTCTAAGTAACACATAGGTCATAGAAAAAAAACTCAACGAGAAATTAAAAAAACATTCTGAACTAAATGAAAATGAAAACACAACTTATCAAAACTTGTGGGATGTAGCAAAAGCAGTGCTTAGGAATTTATAGCATTGAATGCATATGTTAGAAAAAAAGAAAGATCTAAAATCAATAATCTAAGTTTCATTAGAAACCTTAGGAAACCAGAAAGAGTATATTAAATCCAAAGTAAGAAGAAGAGAAGAAATAATAAAAAGAGCAGAAATCAATCAAATTGAAAATAGGAAATCAATACAGAAAATCAACAAAACCAAGAGCTGGTTTTGAAAAGATCAATCAAATTGATAAGCCTCTAATAGGGTAACAAAGGAAAAAGAGAGAGGACACAAATTACTAAATTTAAATATATCCAATAAAAAATATACCAAATAATAAATTTCCATAGTACTTGAAATTTCATAGTTTCACTTCTTCAAGATGTCCATACTTTAGCTTCTAGCTCCATCCCAATTTCCCCTGCCCAGTCACCTCTAGCTGGGAGGCAAAGGCAGGAGGGGTTTATGTTCAGAGAGTTTAGGGGGCTGCTTCAGCTGTGGAATTTGCCTGTATTTTGTTCTTTGAGTCCCTGATAGCACTACAATGAAGTTTCCTTCTTTCATTAGAATGAGTCTGTGTCTGGGTGCTTAGCAAGGGTGGGCTGGAAGGCGACTGTTTTCGGAAGGAGGAGAGAAGCTGAGAGTGGAGTTGGACAGCTGCTGACCATGGGCTTCCCCTCATGCCAGGCAGGCCTCTTTGGTTCCCATGTCTGATGATGCTGCCACAGGGCACTCTCCTCATGATCTTGACTCTCCATTTCTCCTTGATCATCAATCTATTCTTTGATTTTAGAATGGCCCTGCAAGCTCCCAAATGCCTAAAGCCCCTGTGCTCAGGGGCTACTCGAGGTTTTAATAGCTCTACACTACTGACCATGACCTGAGGACCTTGACTGATGACCCATAATCGTTCTGTTCACAACATCTGTCAGACCACTGGGGTGGGAAGATGGCTGGAATGTTTCTGCCACAATGTGAAGTGATTTGAGATGACTCTCGTAGAGGAACCTGTTTTGTTCGGAGAAGATTTGTTAATGCTCTTTCTGGCTAAAATATATGTGATCTCCAAGTTCACTTTTCCTTGTATGATCTTTGATTATAAGTGCCAGCATATCATGCATGTTCTTCAGTTTTCTTATTTGCCTTCACAGTTGAAGGCACCAGCAACTGGCTTGAGTCCATGAGCTAACTGAGCCTGAGGATTCACTGTTTTCAGCACACCTAGTGATTTCTAAGTTTGTACCAATTATATTAAATTGAGAATTGTACTTCTTATTGCTTGTATCAGCACTTTCATTTTTACATTATCCACTCATTTTATAAACCAGTAAGGACAAGATGCAATAAAGTGTTCTTACATAATTGCACAAATCGCTGTACAAAAAGATTGTGACTGCCAAATGGAGCTGGGTGCGAGCAGGCGGTGCCATAGTGTGATAGATTTAAGTGTTTATTACTCAGCTGAGATACGAAAATATACATATGAAGGCAGTTTTACAGGGATCTATTATCTACGAATATATTTTCCTTCCAGAAGTCAAATATATGCAAGACAAGATCCACTTGTATTTGTTCACCGTCAGGTGGGTCACCTTCTTTCATATACCTATCTTCTTTTTCATAGAACCCAAGGATCAAGAACTATGGGCCCCATTTATAGCATTGGTGCTTGATTCAGTAATCAATAGCTCAAACTATCGTTTACTTGAATAGTCCTCTTGCTTAATAAGGAGTTAGCGATTGGCTGACAAAAGGCATCACAGATGGTAAGCAACAGACTTGAAGGGAGCCATGCCAGCCACTAATTACTAAGACGTATTTGGGAGAGCATTGGTACTTGTCTTAACCCACAGGATGGAACTTCCATTGCCACGATGTTTGAAGCATGCTTTTAAATCAAATGCTTTAGTAATGAGCCTGGTGTTCCAAATATCAGGCCCATTTTAATTAAAAATAAAAAGAATCTTTCTTCTTGACTTACCTGCCCTCCCCACATTTATGCCTCCAAGCAGTGGCTGCCTCGTGATGCCTTGTTTTTGACCAGTGCAGGCTTTCTTTTGGAATATTTATGTTGGTATAAGAAGCCTTCATATTTACATTAGTGACCCATTTTTGAAGGCTGATCATTGATAAGGGTTATTCCATTTTATAAATTTTGCTGGATATTGTAATATTTATTTATAGAAAGGTAGGGTGAGGAGAATATATCCTAATGCTTCAAAAACTCTTTAAAAATGTTTTAAAATATGCATCACATGTGTACATTATAAAGCATAATATTAAAGTGAACATTCATGAACCCCCCTTCCTGTTTAAGAACTACCAATGCTATTGGTTTCCTGAAGTTTCACTTATTCTTCCTCCTTTCCTATTTTTGTTAGCTGTGTGTCATTTTTTTACATCATCAGAGGATATAATATTTTCATTCTATTTTTTTACCACATCCTCATCTTTTTAGCTTAGTTCTACAGTTAAATATTCAATGCTCAGTTGATTCTTTATACTGAAGATTTCCCAATAACTTCTTACTTGTATGAAGCTCATTTTCCAGTACAATTCTCAGCAACAACCTTTGGGATCAACATCTCTGAATTTTTGCATATTCATAATTGTTTAGTTTAGACATTTAATCTGGAAAGATGCATATAAAATCCTTGGTTTATAGTTTCTTTCTTGGAATATCTTTTAAAATATTCCGTTGTTTTTACCAGGAAATGTTGCCGTTCGAGAAGTCTGTTGTCAACCTGATGAAGTTCTGGTCCTCATGTGTGACCTGGTCTTTTTGTTTGGATGCCCTCCAATTTTTTTTCCCTTTTCTTAAAAGCCTAGTAGTTTTACTAGAGTATATCTTGGTGTTAACTACTATGGGATAATTTTCTTGGATACACTGTGTCCTCTTTTTGTATGAAGATTTGTTTTTTTTTATTTTCAGGCATGTCTTCCTGAATTACTTACATTTTTTTTTTCTATTTGCTTTACTTTTCTTTTTGGTACTCAAATTATATGCATGTTTGAACTTTTTTTTTGGCCTCTCTTTCCTTTCTCTTGGATGCTTTTTGTTATGTTTTCTATTTATGTGTGGTTTTTCTTTAGATTTTCTTTTCTACTGTGTACGTAGCTCCCCAAGTTTCCATGGGCTCTATAGTTCTCTTGTGGTCCTTTTGATTTTTTTGTAATTCTTTCTCTTTTTGAACATTTTAATAGTAAATATTCTTGAATATTGTATTTATTTTTATGTAATGTTATTGTTTTAGATAGGGAGAATATGTTAATTGTACAAACAAATGTAATTTGATTTTTAGTTTTTTGTAAGTATTTTTTATGTAAGTCACAAGTTAGGAAAAAATTTATTGGATCATGTGTTCTGTAGTTAGGATTGGTTAAACAAAGCAAAAGTTAGGTTACCAATGGAAATTTCGCTTTTACACCTTGTGTTAAACTGATAGGCAGCCTTTATTTATTTATTTAGTTTTAGTTTTTGTTTACTTTTGTTTTCTTCCCTCCACTCTTAAGATCTTGGGTACAAAATGGAATCTGTAAAGAGTTTGGGTAATTCAGACACAGTGTGGCTTTTATCTAAGGAAACTATAAAATTTGCCAAACTATTTCTTTACAAATAGGAGATGGATCAAAAAAGTGCAGGATATTCCCAATCTATTTTTTCAAACTTTTTACTGCATTATCCATTTCTTCCACTTCCTTCCCCTGCCTCTGCAACTACCAGTCTGTTCTCTGTATCTATGAGCTTGTTTTTGTTTTTGATTCCACATATGAGAGAATGCATATGGTATTTGTCTTTCTCTAGTTGACTTATTTCATTTAGTGTAATGCCCTTGAGGTTCATCCTTGTTATCAAAAATGGCAAGATTTCATTCTTTTTTTTTAAATTTTTACTTTTATTAAAGTATCGTTAAAATACAATCTTATGTTGGTTTCAGATGTTCATCGCAGTGGTTCAGCAGTCCCCATGATCAACGTATATTGTGATTACAAATTGTTGTGCCCCTATTATCACCCCCCCTCCTTTCCAACCCCTCCCCCTTGGTAACCACTAGTTACTTCCTAGTGTCTGTGAGTCTACTACTGTTTTGTTCCTTCTCTTTTGCTTTGTTTTTATACTCTGCAAGTAAGTGAAATCATGTGGTATTTGTCTTTCTTTGCGTGGCTTATTTCACTGAGCATAATACCCTCTAGATCCATCCATGTTGCAAATGGGAGGATTGCTTTTCTTTTTATGGCTGAATAGGACTCCATTGTGTATATGTACCATATTTTCTTTATCCATTCATCTGTTGATGGATATTTAGGTTGCTTCCATATCTTGGCTACTGCAAATAGTGTGGCAATAAACATAGGGATAAATATTTCTTTTTGAATCAGGGATTTTTCCTTCAGGTAAATTCCTAGGAGTGGAATTACTGGGTCACCACCTATGTTTTCTTCCAGGAGTTTCATGGTTTTAAGTCTTAATGTTCAAGTTTTTAATCCATTTTGAGTTGATTTTTGTGTATGGTGTAAGATACTCCAATTTCATTCTTTTGCATATGGCTATCCACTTTTCCCAATACTATTTATTGAAGAGACTGTCATTTCCCTATTGCATATTTTTGTCTCCTGTGTCACAAATTAATTGACCATATATGTATGGGTTTATTTCTGAACTCTCTATTCTCTTCCATTTATCTATGTATGTGTTATTATGCTAATACAATACTATTTTAATTACTCTAGCTTTGTGGTATAGTTTGAAATGAGGGTGCATGATGCCTCCAGCTTTGTTCTTCCTTCTCAAGATTGCTCTGGCTATTTGGGGTCTTTTGTGGTATCATAAAGTTTTGATTCTTGGTCCTATTTCTGTGAAAAATGCCATTGGTATTTTGATAGCGATTACATAGAATCTATAGATTGTTTGGGTAGTATGGACATTTATACAATATTAAGCTTTCTAATTCATGAGCACAGAATATCTTTTCATTGTGTCTTCTTCAATTTCTTTTTTTAGGTGTCTTGTAGTTTTCAGTATACAGGTTTTTTACTTCCTTGGGTAAATATATTCCTAGGTGTTGTTTTTCTTTTTGATGGAATTGTAAATAGGATTGTTTTCTTAATTTCTCTTTCTGGTAGTTCATTATGTGTATAGAAATGCAACAGATTTTTGTGTATTGATTTTGTATCCTGCAACATTTCTGATAATTCTAACTTGTGATAATTTTCACATTTTATGCTCTTCTTTTATAGCCATTTTATTTATGACCTCATTTGTTTCTGATGTGTGCTATATTTTTAAAACTCTTTTAAATTTCTTTTAGCTCATTTTGAAATATTAGATTATAGTTTTTATCTTTTGAGTCTACATTTTTCTGGTTCTTTCTGTGTTGAGATATTTTATAGTTCATTTCAATCTCTTTCTGGCAAAAATTTAGTATAGAATTAGAGTATATCCCTTTCATATTTCAGTGAGATGGGCTTCTTGTGCTAAGAAGAGGTTTCAGAAGAATGTAGGGATTGTCCAAAGTAGCTTTCACAGCTTCATAGCATAAAGGCTCCCTTTCTGTTGTTACCATTAGAGACTTAATACATGGCTTTTCTGTACAGCTATTTCCCTTGGAGCAAAATCTGGTTCAAGAATGTTTTCTGCTTCCATCCTGTTTTACTTACAGCTTTAAAGACCTTATCTTCAAAAGAAGTGCTCTTACCTGTAGAAGTAGTATTTTTGCTGTTCAGTACTTCTTGGGTTCTACTTCCTCTGCACTCTTCCTCATTATCTAGTATTTGAAACTCCTTTCTCTGTGACCTTCAGGGACCTGCCTTGCTTGCCTTGTTTTCCTTTTCCTTGGGTGAGGTTCTATTTTCTAGCAGAGAATTTGCTATATATACATTTTGTCTTTGTCTCTTTTTAAAAAAACTTATCTTAGAATAGCTACCGAAGCTTTCTCTTGGTTAGTACTTGCATGATATATCCTCCCTTATCTTTGGGGGGTAGGTTCCAAGATCCCCAGTGGATGCCTGGAACTATGGATAATACTGAACACTATATTTACAATGTTTTTTCTTATACATACATACCTATGATTAATTAAAAAATTAAGCACAGTAGAAGATTAATAATAACTAATAAATAGAACAATTGTAACAATATACGGTGATAAAATTTATGTGAATGTGATCTCTCTCAAAATATCTTATTGTGCTGTATTCACGCTTCTTCTTGTAATGATGCGAGATGACAAAATGCCTATATGATGAGATGAAGTGAGCTGAGTAACACAGGCATTGTGATATACAGTTAGGCTACTACTGACCTGATGATATTTCAGAAGGAGGATCATTTTCTGGAGAGCAGTTGACCACAGGTAATCAAAACTATGGAAAGTGAAAACCACAGATAATGGGGTCATAAATTTTTGTATTGTTTTTTGCCATAAGACAATTTCTGTTTATAATTGGCAAGTTAATTTTACTTACATTATTTTATTACCAAAAAAATCTGGAACTGCTTCAGTTTATTGTGTATATAGTTTCCATTTTGTCTATGCTGTTCCCTACTCGCCTGCCTCTTCTTATGTTTTGTTTTGTTTTTATAATTTCCCCCCTCCACATGTAAGAACTTGTGTACTACATTCTATTTTTCAGTGATTTTTCTTGAAATCTTACCATGTATATTTAATAGTCCAATAAATTTTCAAGTTCATTAGTATGTCAAGCATCCTCCCCAAATAAAAAAAACACACATGCACACATGATATACCCAAGAATACTCACACTCGTGTCACTTTTCCCCTTACTCATTCACATGCAAACATTACCTATTATGTTATTCTTTTACTTTTGCTGTTGAAATTGAACTTTATGTTCATTTGTTCTTGATACTCTCATGTGTGTGGGTTTACATTTATTTTTCTACTTTCTTCACTTAACTTTTCTTCTTGCAACTTAGACCTTTCTCAGATAATTTTTGTTATGTAGCAATAGGTAACTTAATGCAGTACTTTTGGTCAGTTTTGGAAATTCTCAACCATTATTTCATTAAAAAATGCTTTTCCAGTTAAACATATTGAAGTAAAGTTAACTACAGTTAAACATATCTTATATGATCTTGATCTGTCCAGTATATCTGCTTCATATTTTTGATCATTGTATGTCTAAGCTGTAATCTCTAATGTCTACTGATCAATTATAATTCTCTATCTTCAGCTGTATTAAATTGATTATATAACATATCTATTGTTTGAATTTCAAAAGTATATTATTTAGCATTTGAAGTTTTTCTTGTTTGTTTTCCAAATTTCCTTAGTCATTTTTGTTAATCTCTTGTTGCTTGTTTTTTATTCTAAATTTTAAAGCATTTTATACTCAGGTGTTTTTTTTATATTTGGTATCAAATAATTTCAACTTCAGAAGTTCTTGGAGGTCTGTGTTTTCAATCTGCCGACCTTACTCATGAAGGCTTGTTTCCTTGTGTGTTTGATGGGTTTTGATTGTGAGCTCATAAAAGACTGAACTTATCCTGTGGAAATTCTGAAGGTCTAAACTTTAGTTATTTTTCTGCAGTGAAGATTCGGGTTTATATCTGCTGATATACAGGAAGTGTTGCCAGTCTTGCAAAATAAGAGTCCTTGCTTAAAGGGGGAGTATCAGGTTTAGCCCCTTTACCTTGACATGGGCAAAATTCTGGATAACTCATCAGCATTGGCTCCAGGAAAATCCTCTGGCTTTGCTTCTTTATTAGTGTTTGCTGACTAACATCATGCAAGAGTCAGCTCTTTATTTTTCTTTTTTTTTCCTCTTTGTTCTTTAGGGTATCTCTTGAGCCTCAAAATGCTTTATAAAACATGTTTAATCAATGATTTTGTTATATTTCTTTTTTTTTTTACAATTTATTTTGCTATCATTAATCTACAGTTACATGTGCAATATTATGGTGATTAAACAACCCCCTTCATCAGGTCCCCCCCACCAACCCCATTACAGTCACTGTCCATCAGCGTAGTGAGATGCTATAGAGTCACTACTTGTCTTCTCTGAGTTGTACAGCCCTCCCCGTGCCCCCGCTACCTTACGTCTGCTAATCGTAATGCCCCTTTTACCCTCTTATCCCTCCCTTCCCACCCATTTCCCCCAGTCCCTTTCCCATTGGTAACTATTAGTCCATTCTTAGGTTCTGTGAGTCTGCTGCTGTTTTGTTCCTTCAGTTTTTTTTCTTTGTTCTTATACTCCACATATGAGTGAAATCATTTGATACTTGTCTTTTTCGGCTTGGCTTATTTCACTGAGCATAATACCCTCTAACTCCATCCATGTTGTTGCAAATGGTAGGATTTGTTTTCTTCTTATGGCTGAATAATATTCCATTGTGTATATGTACCACATCTTCTTAAACCATTCATCTACTAATGGACACTTAGGCTGCTTCCATTTCTTGGCTATTGTAAATAGTGCTGCAATAAACATAGGGGTGCATTTGTCTTTTTGAAACTGGGCTGCTGCATTCTTAGGGTAAATTCCTAGGAGTGGGATTCCTGGGTCGAATGGTATTTCTATTTTGAGTTTTTTGAGGAACCTCCATACTGCTTTCCACAATGGTTGAACTAATTTGCATTCCCACCAGCAGTGTAGGAGGGTTCCCTTTTCTCCACATCCTCGCCAACATTTGTTGTTTGTGTTTTGGATGTTGGCCATCCTCATTGGTGTGAGGTGATATCTCATTGTGGTTTGTATTTCTTGAGAGTATCTAGTTCTGGTCCATCAGACTGCTGGGAATGGATGTCCAGATCAGTGATCAATTACTTTTTCCCAATGAAAATAATTTTTCTGTATGTAGTACTTGAAATATATAAAACTCAGAAGGCAAAGATATGATCTTTTTCATTAATAAACAAAAACCTAATGTTAGGTCTTAAAAAAGAAACCCCCAAAAATCAGCTCATAACACTTAATTTGTTCTAGTATTCTTCTAGGGAGTTAATTTAATTTTAGTTTTTGTGTAGTTTATTTAATGAATAAACTTTTTTGGTATTATATCTGGGCATCATTCTATAAAAGCATCTACTTTCTAAAATCTTTAAGAAAATGCATTTTTTAGGGACATTATGATTAACACACATAATGTAGGGGGGTCATGGGGAAAGCAGTATAACAGAGAAAACAAATAGTGACTCTATAGCATCTTACTACACTGATGGACAGTGACTGCAGTGGGGTGTTGGGGGGGACTTGATAAAATGGGTGAAAGTAGTAACCACAATGTTGCTCATGTGAAACCTTCATAAGATTGTGTATCACAGAGGATTAAATATGGCAGTGTGAGAGGTGAGACAAAGGCTTCCTCCTAAAACCGCATATAATATGAAAATATAACTAATACAACTACTCTTGAAAGAGCAACAGGAAAGGATTGCAACAAACTGCATACATCTGGAGCCAAGAGCAGACTTCACAGAAAAGGGTAACGTACTAAAGCTGTGGTCCTGTGAGATCCAAGCCCTTCCCCCACCCCAGCTCACCGACAGGAGGAACAGGAACAGAGCAGGGAGGGAGTGCAGATCTGGGACTGCTGAATACCTAACTCTGGAGATCTACTCTGGGAGCACAAAAATACATTTCATGGTGCTTGCATGATACTCTTGTAATTAGGGGATTGGAATGCTAAGACAGGCAGAATACCTGGAGAGACTAAGATTCCAGCTGCTTGTGGAAAGCAGGGATCCATATCCAGCTGCTCTGGGAAAAAAGAAAGGCAGGCAGTCTGAGAGACTTCCTAACAGCAAGAGGGCTGCTAAAGGGGCAAGGATTGCACAGAGATTACTGCTCAGGAGAAAGGACAGGTAGACAAAATTGTCTGGGTGCACTCTACCCGGCAGGTTGGGAGCTTTCACGATCTTCAGGTGCTCCAGCTCCCTGGCTGCCTGCACAGCTCCAAGAACCCCTTCTGTGACAGGCAGCCTACTGCACCTTTCTCCTGGCCAGCCCCACAGGGCTGGCAAACTGGGAAACCCTACCCTGGTGTTAGGCCAGTCAGAGGGAAGATCTGTCTACAGCAACTAAAAACCCAAAGCACAGAGGCTTATACCTGTGTGCTTGGCCCGCTGGTTCAGGCAGTGGAGACAGGCATAGCAGCCAGGAAGCAGGAAACGGCTCTTTCTTCCACCGAGGCACCAATACCACTCCCCTGCGATTCCTGACATTGCTTCAGGTGCTGAGCAGCTCCAGAGAGTAGAGCTTCTGGGCACTAGAGGGCTCCATACACAAATATGAAATGCCAAAGGAACCTGGTCCAGAGTAAAATTATTAATATAACTCCTGAGAAAGATTTAAATGATATTGACCTCATGACTCTCCCTGAAAGGGAGTTCAAAATAAAAATCATTAACATGCTCATGGATGTACGGAAAGCTATTCAAAACTCAGGAATGAACTCCAGTCAGAGATCCAATCATTGAAGAGCAAAATGGACGGTATTAAAAGCAGATTAGGTATGGTGGAGGAGATGATAAATGAAATAGAAACTAGAAAAGAGGAATAAAAAGAAGCTGAGGCACAGAAAGAAAAAAGGATCTCTAAGGATGAAAGAACATTGAGAGAACTGTGTGACCAATCCAAATGGAACAATATTTGCATTACACGGGTACCAGAAGAAGAAGAAGAGAGAAAAAGGGATAGAAAGTGTCTTTGAGGAGGTGATTGCTGAAAACTTCCCCAATCTGGGGAAGGAGATAGTCTCTTAGGCCATGGAGATGCACAGATCTCCCAACACAAGGGACCCAAGGAAGACAACATCAAGACAGATAGTAGTTAAAATGGCAAAGATCAAGGAAAAGGACAGACTATTAAAAGCATCCAGAGAGAGAAATAAGATCACCTACAAAGGAAAGCCCATCAGGCTATCATCAGACTTCTCAGCAGAAACCTTACAGGCCAGAAGGGAGTGGCATGATGTATTTAATGCAATGAAGCAGAAGGGCCTTGAACCAAGATTACTTTATCTGGCAAGATTATCATATAAATTTGAAGGAGGGATTAAACCATTCCCAGATAAGCAAAAGCTGAGAGAATTTGCCTCCCA
This sequence comes from Phataginus tricuspis, assembly GCA_029783875.1. Lineage (NCBI taxonomy): Eukaryota > Metazoa > Chordata > Mammalia > Pholidota > Manidae > Phataginus > Phataginus tricuspis. Next base: position 1,970,683 of record JAQQAC010020790.1, on the reverse strand, counting down.
TAAACCATCTCTACAGTGTATTTTGGGGGGACTGCTATGGATGGAAGTGTTCCTAAAGTTTAATAGCTTTCACCAGAGGAAATAAAATCACAGTAAAGAAAGTAGAACAGCTATTACTAAGCAAATGCAAAATTAACTATCCCCAAAGTCAATCAAGGGGTAGACAAAGAGTACAGAATATGATACCTAATATATAAAGAATGGAGGAGGAAGAAAAAGGAGGAAAAAAAAAACAAAAAAGAACCCTTAGATTGTGTTTGTAATAGCATATTAAGTGAGTTAAGTTAGACTCTTAGGTAGTAAGGAAGTTAACCTTGAACCTTTGGTAACCACGAATTTGAGGCCTGCAATGCCAATAAGTACATACCTATCCATAATCACCCTAAATGTAAATGGACTGAATGCACCAGTCAAAAGACATAGAGTCACTGGATGGATAAAAAAACAAGACCCGTCTCTATGCTGCCTTCAAGAGACTCACTTCAAACGCAAAGACATACACAGACTATAAGTGAAAGGATGGAGAAAGACATTTCATGCAACTAATAGGGAGAAAAAAGCAGGAGTTGCAGTACTTGTATCAGACAAAATAGACTTCAAAACAAAGAAAGTCACAAGAGACAAAGAAGGGCATTACATAATGATAAAAGGGTCAATCCAACAAGAATATATAACCATTATAAATATCTATGCACACACCACAGGAGCTCCTACATATGTGAAACAAATACTACCAGAATTAAAGGGGGAAATAGAATGCAATGCATTCATTCTAGGAGACTTCAACACACCACTCACTCTGAAGGACAGATCAACCAGACAGAAAATAAGTAATGAGACAGAGGCACTGAACAACACATTAGAACAGATGGACCTAACAGACATCTACAGAACTCTACATCCCACAGCAGCAGAATACACATTCTTCTCAAGTGCACATGGAACATTTTCAAGAACAGATCATATACTAGGCCACAAAAAGAGCCTCAGTAAATTCAAAAGATTGGAATTGTACCAACCAGCTTCTCAGACCACAAAGGAATGAAACTAGAAATGAATTACGCAAAGAAAATGAAAAATCCCACAAACACATGGAGGCTTAATAACATGCTCCTAAATAATCAATGAATCAATGACTAAATAAGAACAGAGATCAAGCAATATATGGAGACAAATGACAACAATAATTCAACACCACAAAGTCTGTGGGACGCAGTGAAGGCCGTGCTAAGAGGAAAGTATATTGCAATACAGGCCTACCTCAGGAAAGAAGAACATTCCCATATGAGCAGTCTAAACTCACAATTAACGAAACTAGAAAAGGAAGAACAAATGAGGCCCAAAGTCAGTAGGAGGGACATAATAAAGATTAGAGCAGAAGTAAATAAAATCGAGAATAATAAAACAATAGAAAGGATTGACAAAAGCAAGAGCTGGTTCTTCGAGAAAATAAACAAAATACATAAATTCCTAGCCAGACTTATCAAGAAAAAAAGAGAGTCTGTTCACATAAACAGAATCAGAAATGAGAGAGGAAAAATCACTACGGATAGCACAGAAATACGAAGAACTATTAGAGAAAGCTATGAAAAATTACATGCTAACAAACTGGATAACCTAGAAGAAATGGACATCTTTCTAGAAAAATACAACCTTCCAAGGCTGACCGAGAAAGAAACAGAAAATCTAAACGGACCAATTACCAGCAACGAAATTGAACTGGTAATCAAAAACCTACCTAAGAAAAAATGCCTGGTCCAGATGGCTGCACTGCTCAATTTTATCAAAATATTTAGTGAAGACCTAATACCCATCCTCATTAAAGTTTTCCAAGGAGTAGAAGAAGAGGGAATACTTCCAAACTCATTCTATGAGGCCAGCATCACTGTAATACCAAAACCGGGCAAATGACACCACAAAAAAAGAAAACTACAGACCAATATGCCTGATGAACATAGACGCAAGAATACGCAACAAAATATTAGCAAACCGAATTAAAAAATACATCAAAAGTATCATCCATCATGATCAAGTAGGATTTATTCCAGGGATGCAAGGATGGTTCAACATTCGAAAATCCATCAACATCATATAACACATCAACAAAAAGAAGGACAAAGACCCCATGATCATCTCCATAGAAGCTGAAAAAGCATTTGACAAAATTCAACACCCATTCATGATAAAAACTTTCAACAAAATGGGTATAGAGGCCAAGTACCTCAACATAATAAAGGCTATATATGACAAACCGACAGCCAACATTATACTTAACAGCGAGAAGCTGAAAGCTTTTCCTTTAAGATCGGGAACAAGACAAGGATGCCCCTCTCCCCACTTTTATTCAGCATAGTTCTAGAGGTCTTAGCCACGGCAATCAGACAAAACAAAGAAATAAAAGGCATCCAGATTGTGAAGGAGGAAGTTAAACTGTCCCTGTTTACAGACAACATGATATTGTATATAAAAACCTTAAAGAATCTACTCCAAAACTACTAGAACTAATATCTGAATTCAGCAATGTTGTGGGACACAAAATTAATGCGTAGTAATCTATGGCATTCCTATACACTAACAATGACCTAGCAGATAGAAAAATCAGGAAACCAATTCCATTGAAAGTTGCATCAAAAAGAATAAAATACCTAGGAATTAACCTAACCAAGGAAGTGAAAGACCTATACTCTGAAAACTACAGGACACTCATGAGAGAAATTAAAGAAGATACCAATAAATGGAAACACATCCCATGCTCATGGCTAGGAAAGATTAATATTGTCAAAATGGCCATCCTGCCTAAAGCAATCTACAGATTCAATGCAATTCCTATCAAAGTACCAACAGCATTCTTCAATGAACTAGAGCAAATAGTTCTAAAATTCATATGGAACCAAAAAAGACCCCAAATAGCCACAGCAATCCTGATAAGGAAGGGGGAATTACACTCCCCAACTTCAAGCTCTACTACAAAGCCACAGTACTCAAGACAATTTGGTACTGGCACAAGAACAGACCCACAGACCAATGGAACAGACTAGAGAGCCCTGATATAAACCCAACCATATATGGTAAATTAATATATGATAAAGGAGCCATGGACGTACAATGGGGAAATGATAGCCTCTTCAACAACTGGTGTTGGCAAAACTGGATAGCTACATGCAAGAGAATGAAACTGGATTATTGTTTAACCCCATACACAAAAGGAAACTCGAAATGGATCAAGGACCTGAATGTAAGTCATGAAACCATAAAACTCTTAGAAGACAACATAGGTAAAAATCTCTTGAATATAAGCATGAGCAACTTCTTCCTGAACGCACCTCCTCGAGCAAGGGAAACAAAAGCAAAAATGAATTACTGGGACTACATCAAACTAAAAATTTCTGTATGGCAAAGGACATCATCAACAGAACAAAAATACATCCTACAGTATGGGAGAATATATTTGTAAATGACATATCTGACAAGGGGTTAACATCCAAAATATATAAAGAACTTACATGCCTCAACACCCAAAAAGCAAATAACCTGATTAAAAAATGGGCAGAGGATATGAAGAGACAGTTCTCCAAAGAAGAAATTCAGATGGCCAACACACATATGAAAAGATGCTCCACATCGCTAATCATCAGGGAAATGCAAATTAAAACTGCAATGAGATATCACTTCACAGCAGTAAGGATGCCCAGCATTGAAAAGAGTAAGAACAACAAATGCTGGTGAGGATGCAGAGAAAGGGGAACCCTCCTACACTGCTGGTGGGAATGTAAGCTAGCTCAACCATTGTGGAAAGCAATATGGAGGTTTCTCAAAAAACTAAAACTACAAATACCATTTGACCCGGGAATCCCACTACTTGGAATTTAACCAAAAATACAACTTCTCAGATTCAAAAAGACATATGCACCCCTATGTTTATTGCAGCATTTTTTACAATAGCCAAGATATGGAAACAACCTAAGTGTCCATCAGTAGATGAATGGGTAAAGAAGAGGTGGTACATATACACAATGGAATACTATTCAGCCATAAGAAAGAAACAAATCCTACCATTTGCAACAACATGGATGGAGCTGGAGGATATTATGCTCAGTGAAATAAGCCAGGAGGAGAAAGACAAGTGCCAAATGAGTTCCCTCATTTGTGGAGTATAAGAATGAAGCAAAACTGAAGGAAAAAAATAGCAGCAGACTCAGAGACTCCAAGAAGGAACTAGTCGTTACCAAAGGGGAGGG
>JAQQAC010020790.1:1810120-1965015 GCA_029783875.1 Phataginus tricuspis | reverse complement strand
ACAACTGGTGTTGGCAAAACTGGATAGCTACATGCAAGAGAATGAAACTGGATTATTGTTTAACCCCATACACAAAAGGAAACTCGAAATGGATCAAGGACCTGAATGTAAGTCATGAAACCATAAAACTCTTAGAAGACAACATAGGTAAAAATCTCTTGAATATAAGCATGAGCAACTTCTTCCTGAACGCACCTCCTCGAGCAAGGGAAACAAAAGCAAAAATGAATTACTGGGACTACATCAAACTAAAAATTTCTGTATGGCAAAGGACATCATCAACAGAACAAAAATACATCCTACAGTATGGGAGAATATATTTGTAAATGACATATCTGACAAGGGGTTAACATCCAAAATATATAAAGAACTTACATGCCTCAACACCCAAAAAGCAAATAACCTGATTAAAAAATGGGCAGAGGATATGAAGAGACAGTTCTCCAAAGAAGAAATTCAGATGGCCAACACACATATGAAAAGATGCTCCACATCGCTAATCATCAGGGAAATGCAAATTAAAACTGCAATGAGATATCACTTCACAGCAGTAAGGATGCCCAGCATTGAAAAGAGTAAGAACAACAAATGCTGGTGAGGATGCAGAGAAAGGGGAACCCTCCTACACTGCTGGTGGGAATGTAAGCTAGCTCAACCATTGTGGAAAGCAATATGGAGGTTTCTCAAAAAACTAAAACTACAAATACCATTTGACCCGGGAATCCCACTACTTGGAATTTAACCAAAAATACAACTTCTCAGATTCAAAAACACATATGCACCCCTATGTTTATTGCAGCATTTTTTACAATAGCCAAGATATGGAAGCAACCTAAGTGTCCATCAGTAGATGAATGGGTAAAGAAGAGGTGGTACATATACACAATGGAATACTATTCAGCCATAAGAAAGAAACAAATCCTACCATTTGCAACAACATGGATGGAGCTGGAGGATATTATGCTCAGTGAAATAAGCCAGGAGGAGAAAGACAAGTGCCAAATGAGTTCCCTCATTTGTGGAGTATAAGAATGAAGCAAAACTGAAGGAAAAAAATAGCAGCAGACTCAGAGACTCCAAGAAGGAACTAGTCGTTACCAAAGGGGAGGGGTGTGGGAGGGCAGGTGGGGAGGGTGGAAGAAGGGGATTGTGGGGTATTATGTTTAGTACACATGGTGTGGGAGGTCACGGGGATGACAGAGTAGCACAGAGAAGGCAAACAGTGACTCTGGGGCATCTTACTACACTGATGGACAGTGACTGCATTGGGGTATGAGTGGGGACTTGATAATATGGGTAATGTAGTAACCACATTGTTTTTTCATGTGAAACCTTCATAAGAGTGTATATCAATAATACCTTAATAAAAGAAGAAAAAAATTGTATATCAATGATACCTTAATTAAAAAAAATCCAAAGAAGAAAATGCATTTTTTAAGTTGGTCAAAACAATAAAACATGACAGAAACTTTGGGAAAAGCCACCCATAGCTCTGCAACTAAGCTGAGATGCCCACAGAACATAGAGATGAAGTGCAAGCATTATTTGGATTTCCCAAATCACAGATCAGTCTGCTGGGACAAGCATGAGAGAATCCATGGAACCTGGCAGAAGAAAAATCCAGAAAACAGCATAGAAAAACCTTTTCCTTAACCCAGAGTGGCGAAGAATCTCTGTTCAAGAATGTCCATTCCTGAACCCCATCCCAGACCCACCAATCGGGATGTGATTTTTGATAAACTCTCTGAGTGACACGTTGCTCACAGTGGAGTTTTAGAACCCCTGGCCCAAGGGTCCTCACCAGTGTGTTAGGAAGGAGAAGAAACTAGATGTTGGAGAAGCACTAGACTCCTTAGTGCTTTCGGTTCTGATTACTTATGCTTAAATTAATATGGGGTAGACATCATGTAGTTTTCATTCCATACTGTGGTTTTAGACATCCTTAAAAACATTATTTGATATATTGTTGTTATTAATTCCATAGATATTCATGTAACTGTCACTTTTAATTATAATATGGTATTCTAACAAGGGGAATAAATCATAATTTCTTTAATGATTTCTTCATTGTTGTACATTTACGGCACTTTAGGCTTTTGGCAATAGCATGTAAAATTATAATAAACCTTGGTGTGCATAACCTTTTTTATTTGTTTCATTTTAGAATCTTTTTTTTTTTTTTGCACTTAGCTACTCCTTGGATTTGGAATTACTAGAAGGAAAGACATTAACACACTTAAATTTATGATAAGGATTGCCAAATTGCTTCCCAAAAGATTATACCATTTCAAACTGCTGCTAACAATGTGAGAATGTATTTCAGGACATTCTGGCCAGAATTGGACATTATCATTTATCTATTAGGCAATTAGTGTTCTTATTGATTTTTAATTTCTAACTGTTGGATTCCACTGGGTCTACTTAATGAGTTTCCAGAAGGGACTTGGCTGAGTGAAGAGTGAACAGATGTAGGACAGAGGACATCCCAACTTTTTGGACACCCATCTTAGAATTTAATTGGCCTCTCTTTCCTCTTGGCCTACCAAAGTCCTGGTCAATTCTTTGCTCTCAACCTGTTTCCTCATTCATGAAATGAAGGGGTGGGGCCGGTTGCCCCCAAGATCCCATTTGGTTTCAAGATTCTGCAACCCCTTGGTGTGAACCTTACATTGCAAATCTGTGCAGATTGCTCTGGTTATCTTTGTCAGTAGCTGCAGGGATTTGTCTGTCTACCACACATATTATTTTCTTTTCTTTGGTGTCTTCAGTAGAATATATTTTAGATTTGTTCTTATTCTGCTCCCCCATGCCTCTTTTAAGTTCTGATTTTAAGAAGATGCAAATATGGTATATGAATATTTAAAATGTGATTTGCATTTAACAAATTACACATGATCACATAATTCCCAATGTGATTTTGCATCAGGGAAGAAGTGAGAATATGTATTTTATATTAAATGCATGGCATTTAAATACTTTAATACAAACAAACTGCATTTGAATATTAATCTCTCCAAAAAAGGTCTTGCTAGGCATATTAAATATTTAAAACTTTCCTCATTATGAAGTTCTTGAACCCCTGAAACATTTCCTCTTTTCTGTTAATTGTAAGTTTGGAGAATCTTGATATTTTTCTATGCACTTACTGGCAGTTTGGAATCTCTCCTTGTAAAGTGCTTCCTTCACAAGGGCAAGGGTGAATTAACAGGCCTAGAGAGTGTTAAACCTGTCATGCTAAATGCAGCAGCAAGGAAAGCTGAGTGTATGTTAAGGGAAAGTTACCTGATATAAGATGCCCTGCCTAAGAATGATAGAAACATCAATTCCTAGTACTGGATATGATCTTGGAAGTCATCAAGTCGAGTCATCTGTCTAATGCAAAATCCAGATACCACATCTCCCGGTGGTTGGGCAGCCAATCACTTCCTGCATATCTTCAGTGTTTAGGGGCTCATCGTGTAACAAGCCAGCCCTGTCTATACTATTATTACGCAGTGTTTGTTTGGGGAAAGTTCTTATTGAGTTCAATTCTACCACTAAGTGAACCACTAAGCTTAGTTTATTCTCTTGGAGCAATTACACGGAATTAGGTAATTTCCAAATTGATTTTGTATAGAATAATGTTTTGTATAGAAAAACAGGTTGTTTGCTATTCCTAAAAATAAATTTCACGAAAGAGAATGATTTTCCAAGTATTCATTGAGGGAATCAAACTCAGGAACAAGTTAGATGATGAATTTGGATTTAATGCTATAAGCTAAAACAATAAAAGCAAAAATAAACAAGTAAGACTACACCAAATTTAAAAGCTTCTGCACAGCAGAGGAAACCATCAACAAAATGAAAAGGCAACCTACATAACTGGAGGAAATATTTGCAAATCACGTATCTTATAAGGAGTTAATATCCACAATATATAAAGAACTACAACTTGATAACAACAAACAATTCAATTTAAAAATGGGCAGAACAGAATAGACGTTTTTCCAGAGAAGACATCCCAGTGTCCAACAGGCACATGAAAAGATGCTCAACATTACTAATTACCAGGGAAATGCAAATCAAGCATATGTAATATTACCACACACCTGTTAGAATGACTATCATCAAAAAGACGAGATAGCAAGAGTTGGAGAGAATGTGGAAAAAAAGGAAATCCCTGTTGGTGGGAATGTAAATTGTTTCAGTCACTATGGAAAATAGAATGAAGTTCCTCAAAAACAAAAAAACAAAAAAACAAATACAGCTACCATATGATCCAGCAATTCTCCTTTTGGATATATATCCAGTGGAAGTGAAATCACTGTCTTGAAGAGATACCTGCACCCCCATGTTCACTGCATCATTATTTACAATAGCCAAGATGTGGAAACAACATAAATGTCCACCCAGGGATGAATAAATAAGAAATTTTGGTATATATACATAATGGAATATTATTCAGCCTTAAAAAAGAAGGAAACCCGGCCATTTACAACAACATGGATGCACACTGAGTGTGTTATGTTGGGTGAAATAAGTGAGAAAGGCAAGTACTTTCTGACCTCACTTACATGTATAATCTTACAAAAAAGGAACTCATAGGAACAATGATCAGATAGGTGGTTGCCAGAGGCAGAGAGGTAAGTGGGGGAACTAGAGGAGGGTGGTCGAAAGGTACAAAATTTCAGTTAGAAGATAAATAAGTTCTGGGAATGTAATGTACTCTATGACAACTAGTTAACAATAATGTATATTTGAAAGTTGCTGAGAGTAGATCTTAAAGTTCTCATCACAAGAAAAAAAGTTGCAGCTATGTGAGTAATTGATGTTAACTAAACTTACTGTAATCTATTTGCAAGTTAAACATATCCAGTTATGTTGTATACCTTAAACTAATACAATGTTTTCTGTCAATTATATCTCAATAAAACTGGGAAAAAAATGATCTGAAGTCAATAAAGATATCTTTAAATCAGTGATCACAACATACTAAGAATCACCAGTAGATTGTTAACTATTTATGGGCACAATACTTTGTTATAAATAAATAATTGATTTGTGTTTTAAGAAAGATAAAGTTAAGAGTTAATAATAACGATGATAACAACAAAACACCTAGCACATAGTGTTTCCTTTGTGCCAGGAGCTGCCCTAAGTGTTTTACGTATATGGACTCATTTCATCTTTACAATCACCTGTAAGGTATGTATTATTATCCCCACTGTACATATTAGGAAACTGAGGCACAAGAAAGTTAAATAATTTCCCCAAGTTATAAATGACAGTTATTGGTTTAAAACCCCACACCTTGATCCAGAGTTTGTGTCATCTTATTATGCTGTATTTAGAGTGATCACATAATTTATCATTCAAACTAAGACACTTTGCTAGTGAATGGGGAAACTAATTATAACACTCCTGGACAGCTCCCAGCTATACTGCTTCTCAGATGATAGACTGATAAAAACATACTCCCCCTTTTTCAGGAAAAGGACATGAATCTGTGAGCACATTAGATATCAAAGTGAAATGCTTTTAATGAGAAAGAAATCACAACAAATCAGTGGAAACTTGGGGATTTGGGTCCCTTTCTTCTGAGATCTACTTGGGAAATTTAACAGAAATTCTTGGTTCAACAAGACTTCCCTCCCCACCTAGAACATTCTACAACTTACTTTCACAGGGGTGGTGCAAATCAAGGGCGTTGAAGGTTAACTTTCATTAGGTTCATAGTAGATCTGCCTCCACTCACCATTTTCAGGTCACTTAGAAAATAATGTGTGTCTAGAATGTTTGTGGTGTTCACTCCTTGAAAAGATAAAACAGCATTTTAAAGTACATGTCTAAGGATCACCACAGACATGTCAGAATGCCCACTTAAGTTCCCATTAAGGCACCATTTAGATCCTCTGGCACCCACAGGAGCAGTTCCTGACCAGACGAGAGGAGGGGTACCTTGCTGTGAGTGGGTCAAGCTGGTGTGGGTTTAGCACTGGCACTGGGCTGTTTTGACGTGATCCTCCCTTGTCTGCCTATTGACCTCTTTCACCCTCTTTCCCAAGACAGAAATGACTTCATGATCTTTGGTTCTCAGCTTTACAATACCTGTTTCTGTAAAGAAAACCTTCGTGTGTATTCTGCAAGGTCTGGGGCTCCTCATATCTAGTAATCTCATGGTGCCCTATGCATTAGTAACATTAGATTATTACTAATAAGGGATAAGAAAGACAAGTGCTCACTGCCAAATGATCATTCTTTTGTGGTTAAGTATGGTCTTGAATGCTCACAGAGATATAAATTAAATTCTTGTTAACATTCTCCTATTGTGCAATGCTACCTGCATTCTCATTCCCTTTTTTTGTCTCTGCTTTAGTCCCCCCATACCCCTTCTCCCCACTGTCCCTTAATTTTCTAGGACAGTGCAGAAGTTTGGGTTAAGAAAGGGTTAAAACCCGTTTCATGTTTATTTCTTTATTTTTTGGTGGTGACGGGATAGATAGTGGCTACCCTGTCTTACATGAATTTTTCCTATGGTTACCAACACTGTTTCCTTCCAAAAACAAGTATTAGAAATAGGAATAGAAAAAGTTCTTCCTTACTGTCCTAATAAGGAACAGGAAGCCTGAAATCTGAAGCCTGTCAGCCCAAGTTGTTCATTATATTCTTATTTGTCTTGTTTGAATTATACATCCCCTGGGCGAGAGGCTGGGTGGTTTTATTAGGTACCCATCAGTCTGTCAACACCATCTAAATTAAAGCAAACACTCTTCTCACATGGCACTTTTTGATCACGTCTCCCTACGCCCAGACTGCTCAGGGCTGAGAGGTTTGAGTCAGCTATCACACCATTCAAATGGACTAAACCCAAAATGACTGGGATGTTCTTGAGAAAATTCATTTTCTCATCTAGACATGGGCTGCAGAAGACACACTGAAGCTGTAAAACACGGCTTGGAAATGACTAGACTAATTTTAGAACCCGTTTACACAGCTGCTCCACTGAAAATCTGACTTTCATTGTAAATCTTGCTCAGGGAGGGCTTGCCTTTTATTTAATTAAACATGATCCGCAAGGCGGGCTTCTGATAGAGGAAGGTCCCCAGTAAAACTGCAAGGCGAGTGTAGTTGCAGTAGCTCTCTGACATTCTGCTTTATTAGATGTCAGTTTATAATTAAAAGTTTGAGTGGCAGAACTCTGAGTACCTGGAAAAATGGTTTTGAGGATCTTAATTTTCAGCCATCTTCCTACCAAGTATATGAGACTTGCGAGATTTGTTACAGGGAAAGACATTTGGCATTGCCCAAACACTCCTTTTGAAAAATGCAGAAATAGGAAATGCTCCAGGGTTTAGAATCTGAGAGAGGGAAGCTCATATTTTGAGATGCAATTGAAATCATCCCTTGCTAGGTGAAACAGTCACGTGTTTGCAGCGACAGATAATAGAAAGAAAACAAAGGGAGTGAAATAGCCCACGGAAGCACATCGGTCTTGTTTATGAAACTAATTAGAAAAATGAAAGTGCTTTTCCATTCCAGTTATGCTTATTATTACTTATACCATGATATTCATTTTATGGGAATGGTTTTCAGAAATGTCTACATTTTACTGAAAAAAATCTGAGATTTTTTTTCCCCATTGTGCAGACTAATGCACTGAACTTTGGGAATCACCCAAAGGCCTTTTATTTTTGGACATCTAGTTGCCCAGAACTGATTTATTACAGTCATCTAATGTTTTTCTCATAAGGGCTGTTTATATGTCTGAAACTTCATACCACAGAAGTGAGTTGGGAATTTCTGGGGAACCAACTACCTCAATTGTTAAACTTATTAGCCAATTACATAATACAATAGTCACATGTACTTTAACAGACTCAAAGCTACTTGCAACTTATGCTTGCTACCTTCAATACTACCATATTTTGAAGATCAACTCAGATTTAAAAAGTCTATCAGCAAGGTTTCAGTTGAATGCATGTCTAAGCTATGTTAATGGGTCAAAGTTAGGTTTGTGGACTTCATTACTCCTTGTTACCTAGCATTGCTTAATACAGAAACTGATTAACGGATAAGGCAGAACTATGTAAAGAGAGATTATATGTTACAGATAACAGTAGACGTGTTTGATGGTGTGGAGTCTTTGCATCCTTGTTTTCTTTTTCTTTTTTGCCTTCCTAGGTTTATTTCTTTTATTTATTTTTTATTAAGGTATTATTGATATACACTCTTATGAAGGTTTCACATGAAAAAGCAATGTGGTTACTACATTTACCCATATTACCAAGTCCCCACCCATACCCAATGCAGTCCCTGTCCATCAGTGTAGTAAGATGCCACAGAGTCACTGTTTGCCTTCTCTGTGCTACACTGTCTTCCCCGTGACCCCCTACACCATGCATACTAAACATAATACCCCTCAATCCCCTTCTCCCTCCCTCCCCACATGCACTCCCACACCCCTCCCCTTTGGTAACCAATAGTTCCTTCTTGGAGTCTCTGAGTCTGCTGCTATTTTGTTCCTTCAGTTTTGCTTCATTCTTATACTCCACAAATGAGGGAAATCACTTGGCACTTGTCTTTCTCCTCCTAGCTTATTTCACTGAGCATAATATCCTCCAGCTCCATCCATGTTGTTGCAAATGGTAAGATTTGTTTCTTTCTTATGGCTGAATAGTATTCCATTGTGTATATGTACCACCTCTTCTTTACCCATTCATCTACTGATGGACACTTAGGTTGCTTCCATATCTTGGCTATTGTAAAAAAATGCTGCGATAAACATTAGGGTGCACATGTCTTTTTGAATCTGAGAAGTTGTGTTCTTTGGTTAAATTCCAAGGAGTGGGATTCCCGGGTCAAATGGTATTTGTAGTTTTAGTTTTTTGAGGAACCTCCATATTGTTTTCAACAATGATTGAACTAGCTTACATTCCCACCAGCAGTGTAGGAGGGTTCCCCTTTCTCTGCATCCTCACCAGCATTTGTTGTTCTTAGTCTTTTCGATGCTGGCCATCCTTACTGGTGTGAGGTGATATCTCATTGTGGTTTTTATTTGCATTTCCCTGATGATTAGTGATGTGGAGCATCGTTTCATGTGTCTGTTGACCATCTGAATCTCTTCTTTGGAGAACTGTCTCTTCATATCCTCTGCCTATATTTTAATCAGGTTATTTGCTTTTTGGGTGTTGAAGCGTGTAAGTTCTTTATATATTTTGGAAGTTAACCCCTTGTCATATATGTCATTTACAAATATATTCTCCTATACTGTAGGATGTCTTTTTGTTCTGTTAATGGTGTCCTTTGCCATACAGAAACTTTTTAGTTTGATGTAGTCCCATGAGTTCATTTTTGCTTCTGTTTCCCTTGCTTGAGATGCGTTCAGGAAGAAGTTGCTCATGCTTATATTCAAGAGATTTTTGCCTATGTTGTCTTCTAAGAGTTTTATGGTTTCATGACTTACATTCAGGTCCTTGATCCATTTCGAGTTTCCTTTTGTGTATGGGGTTAAACAATAATCCAATTTCATTCTCTTGCACGTAGTTGTCCAGTTTTGCCAACACCAACTGTTGAAGAGGCTGTCATTTCCCCATTGTATGTCCATGGCTCCTTTATCATATATTAATTGACAGTACATTGTTGGGTATATATCAGGGCTCTCTAGTCTGTTCCATTGGTCTATGGGTCTGTTCTTGTGCCCGTACCAAATTGTCTTGAGTACTGTGGCTTTGTAGTAGAGCTTGAAGTTGGGGAGCATAATCCCCCCAGCTTTATTCTTCCTTCTCAGGATTGCTATGGTTATTTGGGGTCTTTTTTGCTTCCATATGATTTTTAGAACTATTTGCTCTAGTTCATTGAAGAATGCTGTTGGTACTTTGATAGGAATTGCATTGAATCTGTAGATTGCTTTAGGCAGGATGGCCATTTTGACTATATTAATTCTTCCTATCCATGAGCACAGGATGTGTTGCCATTTATTGGTATCTTCTTTAATATCTCTCATGAGTGTCTTGTAGTTTTCAGAGTATAAGTCTTTCACTTCCTCGGTTAGGTTAATTCCTAGGTATTTTATTCTTTTTGATGCAACTGTGAATGGAATTGTTCTGATTTTTCTCTCTGCTAGTTCATTATTAATGTGTAGGAATGCCAAAGATTTCTGCAGACTAATTTTGTATCCCACAATTTTGCTGAATTCAGATATTAGATCTAGTAGTTTTGGAGTGGCTTCTTTAGGGTTTTTTATATACAATATCATGTCATCTGCAAACAGGGACAGTTTAACTTCTTCCTTGCCAAATCTGGATGGCCTTTTATTTCTTTGTGTTGTCTGACTGCCATGGCTAGGACCTCTAGAACTATGTTGAATGGAAGTGGGGAGAGTGGGCATCCTTGTCTTGTTCCCGATCTTAAAGGAAAAGCTTTCAACTTCTCGCTGTTAAGTATAATGTTGGCTGTGGGTTTATCATATATGTCCTTTATTATGTTGAGGTACTTGCCCTCTATACCCATTTTGTTGAGAGTTTTTATCATGAATGGATGTTGAATTTTGTCCAATGCTTTTTCAGCATCTATGGAGATGATGATGTGGTTTTTGTCCTTCTTTTTGTTGATGTGGTGGATGATGTTGATGGATTTTCAAATGTTGTACCTTCCTTGTATCCCTGGGTAGAATCCCACTAGATCATGATGGATGAACTTTTTGATGTATTTTTGCATTTGGTTTGCTAATATTTTGTTGATTATTTTTGCATCTATGTTCATCAGTGATATAGGTCTGTAATTCTCTTTTTTTGTGATGTCTTTGCCTGGTATTGGTACTAGAGTGATCCTGGTCTCATACAGTGAGTTTGTAAGTATTCCCTCTCCTTCTACTCTTTGGAAAACTTTAAGGTAGATGGGTATTAGGTCTTCACTTAATGTTTGATAAAATTCAGCGGTGAAGCTATCTGGTCCAGAGGTTTTGTTCTTAAGTAGGTTTTTGATTACCAGTTCAATTTTGTTTCTGGTAATTGGTCTGTTCAGATTTTCTGTTTCTGGGTCAGCTGTGGAAGGTTGTATTTTTCTAGAAAGTTGTCCATTTCTTCTAGGTTATCCAGTTTGTTAGCATATAGTTTTTCATGGCATTCTCTAATAATTCTTTGTTTTTCTGTGGTGTCTGTCATGATTTTTCCTTTCTCATTGCTGATTCTGTTTATGTGTGTAGACTCTCTTTTTTTCTTGATAAGTCTGGCTAGGGGTTTACCTATTTTGTTTATTTTCTCAAAGAACTAGCTCCTGCTTTCACTGATTCTTTCTAATGTTTTATTCTTCTTGATTTTATTTATCTCTACTTTAATCTTTATTATGTCCCTCCTTCTATTGACTTTGGGCCTCATTTGTTGTTCTTTCTCTAGTTTCATTAATTGTGAGTTTAGTCTGCTTATATGAGATTGTTCTTCTTTCCTGAGGTAGGCCTGTACTGCAATATACTTTCCTCTTAACATGGCCTTCAGTGCATCCCACAGATTTTGCAGTGTTGAATTATTGTTGTCATTTGTCTCCATATATTGCTTGATCTCTGTTTTTATTTGGTCATTGATCCATTGGTTATTTAGGAGCATGTTGTGAAGCCTCCATGTGTTTGTGGGATTTTTCATTTTCTTTGCAGAATTTATTTCTAGTTTCATTCCTTTGTGGTCTTAGAAACTGGTTGGTACAATTTCAATCTTTTTGAATATACTGAGGCTCTTTTTGTGGCCTAGTATATGATCTATTCTTGAAAATGTTTCATGTGCACTTGAGAAGAATGTGTATTCTGCTGCTTTTGGGTGTAGAGTTCTGTAGATGTCTGTTAGGTCCATCTGTTCTAATGTGTTGTTCAGTGCCTCTGTGTCCTTACTTATTTTCTGTCTGGTTGATCTGTCCTTCAGAGTGAGTGGTGTGTTGAAGTCTCCTAGAATGAATGCATTTCATTCTATTTCTCCTTTTAATTCTGTTAGTATTTGTTTCACATATGTCGGTGAACAGTGTTTTACATCTGTTGGGCACATAGATATTTATAATGGTTATATATTCTTGTTGGATTGACCCTTTTATCATTATGTAATGTCCTTCTTTGTCTCTTGTGACTTTCTTTGTTTTGAAGTCTATTTTGTCTGATACAAGTACTGCAACTCCTCCTTTTTTCTCCCTATTAGTTGCATGAAATATCTTTTTCTATCACTTCACTTTTCATCTGTGTCTGTCTTTGAGTTTAACGTGAGTCTCTTGTAAGCAGCATATAGATGGGACTTGTTTTTTTATCCATTCAGTGACTCTATGTCTTTTGATTGGTACATTCAGTCCATTTACACTTAGGGTGATTATCGACAGGTATGTACTTACTGGCATTGCAGGCTTTAGATTCATGGTTACCAAAGGTTCAAGGTTAACTTCCTTACTAAGAGCCTAACTTAACTCACTTAATATGCTATTACAAACACAATATGAAGGTTCTTTTTTTTTTCATCCTCCATTATTTATATATTAGGTATCATATTCTGTACTCTTTGTCTATCCCTTGATTGACTTTGGAGATGATTGTTTTAATTTTTGCATTTGCTTAGTAATTAGCTGTTCTACTTTCTTTACTGTGGTTTTATTACCTGTGGTGACAGCTCTTAAACCTTAGGAATACTTCCATCTATAGCAGTCCCTCCAAAATACACTGTAGAGATGGTTTGTGGGGGGTAAATTCTCTCAGCTTTTGCTTATCTGGATATTGTTTAATCTCTCCTTCAAATTTAAATGTTTACTCTTGCCAGATAAAGTATTCTTGGTTCAAGGCCCTTCTGCTTCATTGCATTAAGTATATCATGCCCTCCCTTCTGGCCTGTAAACTTTCTGTTGAGAAGTCTGATGATAGCCTGATGGGCTTTCCTTTGTATGTGATCTTATTTCTCTCCCTGGCTGCTTTTAATAGTCTCTCCTTATCCTTGATCTTTGCCATTTTAATTACTATATGTCTTGTTGTCTTCCTTGGGTCCCTTGTGTTGGAGATCTGTGCATCTCAATGGCCTGAGAAAATATCTCCTTCCCCAGATTGGGAAGTTTTCAGCAGTTACCTCCTCAAAGACAGTTTCTATCCCTTTTTCTCTCTCTTCTTCTTCTGGTACCCCTATAATGCGAATATTGTTCCATTTGGATTGGTCACAAAGTTCTCTCAATATTCGTTCATTCTTAGAGATCCTTTTTTCTCTCTGTGCCTCAGCTTTGTATTCCTCTTCTCTAGTTTCTGTTTCATTTATTGTCTCCTCCACCGTATCCAGTCTGCTTTTTATACCCTCCATTGTGGTCTTCAACAATTGGATCTCCAAACGGAATTCATTCCTGAGTTCTTGAGTATCTTTCTGTACCTCCATGAGCCAGTTGATGATTTTTATTTTGAACTCCCTTTCAGGAAGAGTCATGAGGTCGATGTCATTTAAATCTTTCTCAGGGATGGTGTTAATAATTTTTCTCTGAACCTGATTCCTTTGGCTTTTCATATTTGTATATGGCGCCCTCTAGTGCCCAGAAGCTCTACTCCCTGGAACTACTCAGCCCCTGAAGCAATGTTAGTGGTTGCAGGGAAGTGGTATTGGTGTCTGGGGTGAGGAAAGTGATTTTTCCTGCTACCCGCCTACTATGCCTGTCTCCACTGCCTGAGCACACAGGTATAAGCCTCTATGCCTTGCGTTTGTAGTCGCTGTAGACAGATCTTCCCTCTGGCTGGCCTAATGCCAGGGTAGGGTTTGCCAGTTTGCAAGCCAAGTGGGGCTGGCCAGGAGAAAGGTGCAGTAGACTGTATACCCCGGAGAGGGTCCTTGGAGCTATGTAGCCAGCCAGGGAGCTGTAGCACCTGAAGATCATCTAAGGAGGAAAATTTCTTTTTCTTTCTTAAATAATGAGAGTATATATGGCAAAGCTCCCAACCTCCTGGGCAGAGTGCACCCAGACAATTTTGTCTACCTGTCCTCTGTCCTGAGCAGTAAGCTCTGTGCAATCCTTGCCCCTTTTGCAGCTCTCTTGCTAGGGCTTCCTTGTTAGGAAGTCTCTCAGACTGCCCACCTTTCTTTTGTCACAGATCAGCCGGATATGGATCCCTGTTTTCCAAAGGCAGCTGGAATCTCAGTCTCTCTAGTAATTCTGCCTGTCTAGTGTTCCAGCCTTGTAATTATGAGAGTATCATGCAAGCATCGTGAATTGTAGGTTTGTGCTCCCAGAGCAGATCTCCCAAGTTAGGTATTCAGCAATCCCAGGCCTCCACTCCCTCCCTGCTCCATTTCTCTTCCTCCCACCAGTGAGCTGGGGTGGGGGAAGGGCTTGGGTCCTGCCAGGCCACAGCTTTGGTACATTACCTTGTTCTGTGAGGTCTGCTCTTTTCTCTAGGTGTATGAAGTCTGGTTCAGTTTTCTTTCCTGTTGCTGTTTCAGGATTAGTTGTATTAATTATATTTTCATATTATATGCGGTTTTAGGAGGTAGCCTGTGTCTCATCTCTCATGCTGCCATCTTAAATCCAATCTGCATCCTTGTTTTCTAGAAGGAAATAGAAACAAGCAAAGAGAAAACAGCCATTTTCTATTGCCATCACATTAAGATGTAGCTGAAATTTCTGCACACTAAATTTGAAAGCCAAGTTCAGAAAATATTAAGCCACACTAGTTTCCAACAACCTTAAATTGGCACAGTTTTAGATCATTCTGGTAATTCAAATGTGAGGAGTAAATTATACATTTAAATGAAGTACATGTGGTGTTTGGAGATGACTTTTTTAGCATGCCAGTTCTACACTAATTAGCTCCCAGGAGATGAGTGAGTTTTTGTTGTTCTTCTAGGTTCAGCTTTAAACAAAGTGAACCAGTAAAGTTAGCCACCCATGGGCATTCAAACCAAGTATTGCTTAAAATACCACCCTCCCCCCACCAAAAAAAAAAAAAAATAGAGAGAATATGTTATTTGGGGATAAGCTAACTTAAGTTTACAAAATATAGTTTAAAAATATTGTGTTCATTATATCATCTCCTTCTTAGAATCACGTCCTGTTTAGAATCATAAAGTTAAATAATATATTTTCTTTAAAAAAAGGTCTCACATGGCCTTTCAAAAGTTCCACTATGTTGTTTTTATTATTTTTTTTAATTAAGGTGTTATTGATATACACTCTTATGAAGGTTTCACATGAAAAAACAATGTGGCTACTACATTTACCCATATTATCAAGTCCCCACCCATACCCCAATGCAGTCACTGTCCATCAGTGTAGTAAGATGACACAGATTCACTATTTGCCTTCTCTGTGCAACACTGTTTTCCCCTTGATCCCCCATACCATGTGTACTAAACATAATACCCCACAATCCCCTTCTCCCACCCTCCCCACCTGCCCTCCCACACCCCTCCCCTTTGGTAACGACTAGTTCCTTCTTAGAGTCTCTGAGTCTGCTGCTCTTTTGTTCCTTCAGTTTTGCTTCATTCTTATACTCCACAAATGAGGGAAATCACTTGGCACTTGTCTTTCTCCTCCTGGCTTATTTCGCTGAGCATAATATCCTCCAGCTCCATCCGTGTTGTTGCAAATGGCAGGATTTGTTTCCTTCTTATGGCTGAATAGTATTCCATTGTGTATATGTACCACCTCTTCTTTATCCATTCATCTACTGATGGACACTTAGGTTGCTTCTGAATCTTGGCTATTGTAAAAAGTGCTGCAGTAAACATAGGGGTACATATGTCTTTTTCAATCTGAGAACCAGGTAAATTCCAAGTAGTGGGATTCTCAGGTCAAATGGTATTTGTAGTTTTAGTTTTTTGAGGAACCTCCATATTGCTTTCCACAATGGTTGAACTAGCTTACATTCCCACCAGCAGTGTAGGAGGGTTCCCCTTTCTCTGCATCCTCACCAGCATTTGTTGTTCTTAGTCTTTTCTATGCTGGCCATCCTTACTGGTGTGAGGTGATATCTCATTGTGGTTTTAATTTGCATTTCCCTGATGATTAGTGATGTGGAGCATCTTTTCATGTGTGTGTTGGCCATCTGAATTTCTTCTTTGGAGAACTGTCTCTTCATATCCTCTGCCCATATTTTAATCAGGTTATTTGCTTTCTGGGTGTTGAGGCGTGTAAGTTCTTTATATATTTTGGATGTTAACCCCTTGTTGTATACGTCATTTACAAATATATTCTCCCATACTCTAGGATGCCTTTTGTTCTGTTGATGGTGTCCTTTGCTTTACAGAAACTTTTTAGTTTGATGTAGCCCCATGAGTTCATTTTTGTTTTGTTTCCCTTACTCGAGAAGATGCATTCAGGAAGAAGTTGCTCATGCTTATATTCAAGAGATTTTTGCCTACATTGTCATCTAAGAGTTTTATGGTTTCATGACTTACATTCAGGTCTTTGATCCATTTTGAGTTTACTTTTCCATCGTGTTTTTATAAATAAGCACTGTGAGTCTGAGGCAGTGACATTATGAAGGCTGGAGAGACTACTAAACATGTTGACAGAGAGCCTCTTAGATGGCTGCTGAAGAACAATGTGTCTAATCAAGTCCTTATCCAAATCTGTACTGTACTAGCTAGCTTGGTTAAGTCCTTATCAGGTTAATTGGTAATGCTGTGAAAAATAAAGGGCTATTGAAGAAATTATGTATCTTTTTCAGTGCGTGTATGAAAGAGCAGATTGTGCTTTAAAATTCTTGGCACAAAGTGATAATGTTCTATGTAATCCACCACTCTTTTCTTCTTTACCTTTTTTTTTTTTGTCTTGATGCACAGTATATTTTTAATCTAAGTTCCTTTCAATTTCATAAAAAATAACACTCAAACCCTACTGGGATGAGTTAAGGCTTTTTCCTTTTTCCAATTTTAATGACCGCATGTGTTAGTGTATCCTCTTAAAGTATTTAGGCTACATATTGATGAGAATCATTGTACTAGCACTGGATTCATTCAAGAATTTATTAAGGGCTGACTGTGTGCTATGGATTGTTCATGGTTCTGGAAATGAATGAACAAAGCACAGTTCCTGTCATAAATAGAAAAAATATAAATAATTTAAAAACTTAAAAATATAAATAAAACAAAACAACATTTTAATTCTAGCTGAAGACTTTGCCTTTGGAAGGCTATGAACTTAAGGATTGCCCTTTTCTTGTTATTAAAAAAGGAGGTTTTCTGTTATTAGGGAGCTGTCAAACCTTTAGTAGCATCAAGCTGAGACTTTCTCCTTCACCTTTTTAAAAAAGTTAAACAGTATTGAAAAGAAGTAACATTCTTACTTTGAGATTCAGTATTGCACAATACTTCCTACTAACTCATCTACTACTTCCACTAATATAGATCCCAAACTTTGGGATGCATTAACTTAGTTTAGTCTTAGTTTTCAAACTAGAAAACCTAGATTCACAAAGATCAATCATTGGACAGGTAAATACTGCCACCTGGGTCTCCTGGTCTCCCATCTTTTCCTGCACTCTCTCCCTGCAATTAAAACAACACAAAGGTGAGACGCTTTTTAGAGGTGACCTGTCAGCTTAGGACATAGCCCATCTGAACT
The DNA here is from genome assembly GCA_029783875.1 of Phataginus tricuspis. Lineage (NCBI taxonomy): Eukaryota > Metazoa > Chordata > Mammalia > Pholidota > Manidae > Phataginus > Phataginus tricuspis. The sequence goes on along the minus strand of JAQQAC010020790.1, from coordinate 1,947,480 downwards.
TCCTTGGAGTAGTTACGGATGATGTTCCTGGTAAATGGCATGATCGTTGCTTTCCCGCCTTCTTTGAGTACATTTACTATTCCCTCTGCTTGCTTATTTGTGTAATCTGATTTAAACACAATATGTATAGAATTTGAATATTGGAGTTTCTTAAAATTAAAAGACTGAATTCAACTCAATTTCAGCAACTAAGCAGTAGTGATACCTATGATCCCGTTACCCCCTGCTACTCCGTACTCTGCCTGTGATGAAGTGACCAACAGCTGTAGTTTTGCCATTATCCTGGGAACAGTTTATTTTGACCTTGTCACAGTCTACCTGCTTGCTATTCCTAGTACAGTACCTCTTCTGACCAGAGAACTTGCAGCAAATGTTACATTATGCTTTTTAAAACTAAAGCCACAGTAGGGCTCAGGATTACACCAAAATAATACTCTGGGGGGAGGGAGAGCTAAGGCACTACTCTATCATTTTCTCTGACTCACATTCGGCCACATTTTTCTTAAGCTATTTTATTCTATACACCTCACTGTGACAGGAGAGCTACACTGCTGCCTAAAAAGGGCAGTTTTAAAGTCCCATAAATACTTTTGAGCTTTAGTCTTATTTTTTCTCCCCCTGAAGATATCCTATTTGGGTTTTCTTGTTATTTTTACTTTTATCCTTATTTTTGGTTCAGTTGTTTTATTGATGCTGCAAACAAATTTTTAAAGTGCACATTTCATCTCCTTTTTTAAGTGAAATTGAGATTAATGTCAAATAAATAGTAGTCTGAAGCCTTTTAAAATAGGCCTTTGTAATAATTTTATATTGCTGCTATAAAAAGTTCCCACAATCTTAGTGTGTTAAAACAACAAAAATTTATTATCTTACATTTCTGGAGGTCAGAAGTCTGACACAGGGCTCACTCGGTAAAATCAAGATGTCAGCAGAGCTGCATTTCTTTAGGAAGCTGTAGGGGAAATCCATCTCCTTGCCTTTTACAGCCTCTAGAGGCCACCTGAACTCAGTGGCTCATGACCCTCCTCCGTCTTCAAATCAGCAATGGCTGGTTGAGTCTCACATCGCGTCATGTTGACATTAATTCTTCCTCCTTCTGCTTTCAAGGACCCTTGTGATTACACTGAACAGACCTGGATAATACAGGAAACACTCTCTATACTGGTCAGTTGATCAGCAAATTTAATTGCATCTGCAACTTTAATCCCCATTTACCATTTAATGAAACAAGTTACAGTTTCAAGAATGTGGACATCTTTGGTGGGGGCCACGATTCTGCCCACTACAGTCTTCTTCAAAGTCATCTCTTTATACTTTTAAAAATACAAGTATATCTTGAACAACCTATGAATTGATTGTAAGATGATTATTAATTATTTCATCTTAAAATATACCTTATTATATAAGTTAACATTTTCTGGATACAGTATATTTGCATTTTAGAGGTTTAAATTCATTATGAAAACTTTTGATTTTTTTTACAGTTAGGATGGTATCATTAAAAGTCTTTTCCTGTTGACCATTTAATCTTAACATTTTATATGTTTTTGGTATTTGGGTGTAAAGTTTACAGAGATACTAGTTAACTCCTTGGTACTTTGATTTTGTGAAGTTTGGTTGTGATGTGCTTTTCAATCTACTGGTTTTTTCTTCTCTCCCCCAACCCATTCTCTCTGTAGCATCGCTGTACTTCCTTCTACTTCAAGATTTTCTTGTAGTTACGGATAAAAATCAACCTCAACACCTCCAATACAAGCCTCAGATCCTCAGTTATAAAAAGATGATGATATTCTACCTTGGACTTACTTATCATTTGTTCTGGCCTAACCTAAAAAGCTTAACAGATTCTGAATTCATTCATTACATCTACAGATATTACAGTTTGTCACCTACTGTATGCAAAAGTGCTATCAAAGAAGTCAAAACTTATGTATAGTTTCTGTTCTCAGAGGGGCAAGATGATGAAATATAAAGTAGTGTATTAATATAGATTGACAAGGTGAGAAATGTCACAGGTGGTGCCATGATCAATGATTAATTGGCAAATCAGTGGACTAGGAAATAAGCCGAATAGTTCTGAGAAAGGATGACGCTCCTCGTGTAGCATGTACCCCATGCCCATGCATTACCCTTTGCCACTTAGTTAACTCCATCAAGCATGCCCCCAAAGCCACAGCAATTCTCTACATCATCATTAACCTGTCCTTGTAAAAGGAGAAATCCTGGTACCAGATGCAAGTAAGATTATAAAGCTATGCCCCCATTTGGAGGAATTATAACTATTTTCAGATGTCTGGGGGTAACAGGGTCAGTGTAGGAGGCAGTCAGCATGACTTACTCATGGTGACTGCTCAGCAAATGTTTATTCAAATGAAATGATATGACTCAGCTTATTACTTTTTCCAAGTTGATAGACACTTTTCTATATTTTTAAAAATCTTTCCATGATTCCCATTTATTTATTTTCGGGGGACTTTCCAGTTGTTATATGTATTACTCTTTTTAAAATTATTGGTGGATTTCTGGTCATTGAGTATTACATAAAATCCAGCCTTGCATCATTTTAGGTGATATTTTCTGTCAAAAACCATTTTCATTATCCCAAGCCTTGATTTATATTTGTCCAGGATATTGATATTATTATTGATATCTGTTTGGGATTTGTTCATTTGACTTTAATTATATAATTTTAGCCCTCTCCTAAGAAATTTAAAACTACAGAAAACTATTTTTTAAAAAAGGCTTCTTTTTTTACCTTGTTAATTCAAGGCAAAAGGGTAGAGTTTTCAAACCATAGACTTTTTTCATTAATGATTATTTGTATCCTGACCTATTATCTGGTAATCATGTTTTTAAATGTGTATTGCTTTTGAAAGTTTTAATTGGACTGTTTTTGATATTGAAAAAGACTTTCTTATAGAGCAATCCAACTCCATGGTATGACTCAATTTCTTGCCTCCCTAACACCGATATTTTCTTTCCATTATTTATAATTTCATTCTATTCCGACACTCAGTTTTACCTTTGCATATGTAATTGTCACAGAATCCTTACAGCAGTCTTGCCGATGTGAGATACTGGAGTAAGAAATTCAGAGAGCAGCTGGTTATCAACTTGCAGTTAGATCTTGTGAACCAGATGTGGAGGCAGATAAGATGAGGTTAGGATTTGATTTTCTGTCTATGCAATCTTCCTTCCTCATCACAACATATATCTGCTTGATCCTCACTCCATCATAGGTATCTCTCCTTCTACAGTATTCCATCTTAGTAAAATTAAACTACTTGACAATAGCATCTGTTTTGACTAGCAGCAGAAAATTAGGAATTCTTCTATCTTCTGTCTCATATTATTAGACTACTTTATAGACAGCATTATTTTCATTCATACATGTGCAAAGGAACAAACCACAGGGCTAGGAGGAAGGTGACTTGGCCTGGTAGAGCCTGGCTAGCTGCTCACCAAATCCCTTTTCCTCATCTTCCTGTTGGATCACATTCCCTAGTCTCCTTTGGGGTAGAAGGTAGTGAAGTGACTGGATGATAGCTAGTAAGCGTAAGTGGAATTGATGTATGCCACTTATAGGCTTGGCCTTCTATAAACCTCTTATACATGACCCTCCATAATCTCCATATCAGACACTGAGATATGACACCCAAGAGTGAACCTTGTATTGAAGATGAAAAAGACATACTATGGAACAAGCCTCGGTCCCTGAATCACTGCTTAGAGGAGAGTTCCCTGCTACTCTGAACACTAGTGTTCTAATTTCTATAAACAGACATACACATCTCTTGAGTTCAAGTATTGTTACAAGTATTTTACTGCAGCAGCTAAAATTAACTTAGTTGATCCACTTGGGTCTGCTAAAGTTGTTTCTCTAGGCCTCAGTTTCCTCTTTTATAAAATGAAGTAATTTGCTATATTGGCTTCTTTGCTCTTTCCCAAACACATTGAACACTTGAGACTTCTGTGATGGCTGTTTCCTTTGCCTGAAAACTCTTTTCTCAGAAACTCACATGGCTTATACCCTCAGTCCTCAGTTTAGCCTACATGTGACCTTGTATCAGTGAGGTCTCACTGGCCACTCTAAGTGTAATAACATTTCCCCCTTTCCGCTACTCTTTTTACTTCTTATCTTGCTCTAGTTTTCCTTATCACACAACCACCAAAGTATTTATTTATTTGGCACCCTGTAAAACACTTGTTGAAGAGTTGTGAATAAAGTGCTCTCCAAGGTGCTGAACAGCTATAAAAAATTATGTTCGCTAAATTTGAGAATTTATAATCTCAGGGGAAAAATAAAACAGATTAAAAAATCAATCTTAAATACACAAAAGGCATATAAACATTGTGATCATTATATTGCCAAATGCGTAAGGAAAAACAGGGATTCTACTAATTATTGAGGACTTATTAAGTTTGGTATGTCAGAATTTTAAAAACATAATTTCATTGGATAATTCTGCAAAGTCAGTATTATTTTACCCATTTTGTAGATGATGAAACAGGTGAGGAGGACTGGAATGGAAGCTTTATGAGAGTAGGAGTGCATCTTTTTTTTCACCATTGTATCTCTGGCATCTTGAAAAGCTTCTGACAGATAGCAAGAAATTACATTTCTTTTTAAGCAGAAAATTGTTTAAATAACTTGTGGATCGGTTAGGATTAGAATACATATCTGCCTGAATACAAAGTCTGCACTTTTTCACTGTCTGAAGAGGGCAAATAAGTGGCATTCTGATCTAACTCCTGACTCTGGGCTGTTTGCTTTTTCTGTTCCTTCTGATGAACAGCTGTTAGCCATCACACATTCGTGTGAGATGTTGCCCTTTGTCGGGTCCCAGCCCAGCCATCACCTCAGTGTGGGGGGCTCTCCCAGAACCACGTGGCCGGAAGTACTCCTCTCCATTGACTCTCCGTGCATCGTCAGTGTGTTGCCTTCCTCACCTTCATAGCACCTACCACTGTGTAAAATTATCTCATTTATTTGTTTGCTTTTGAATTATCTTGTTCTCCTATCAGAATGGAAGCTCAATGACCATAGCGACTTTCTCTATCTCTACCCTGTCCATAGATAGTACATGAAACATAGTTGATACTCAGTAAGTATTCGTTGAATAAATCAATGAATTGTTATTAGTAATAAAATAATCAGTGCTTCCATTCTGTCTTCCTGTGCTCATGGCAGACATTACTAATCAATCATGTCACTCTCTCCTGCTAACTCATTCTCAGAAAAATTTGAATCACAGCTTTCTAGGCACCTGGTACTCCAAGTGTGATCCACTGACCAATGACATCAGCATCACTTGAGACCTTATAAGAAATGCACATTCTCAACTCTGCCCAGACCTATTGTATCAGATCTGAATTTTGACAAGGTCCCCATTTGATTCCTGTGCATATCAAAGTGTGAGAAACATGGCTGCTGGAATATAGGCCATACCAATCAATTAGTCTTGGCAAATAGGAGGAATGCTGTTACCATCTCTGTGTGCTCCTCTCTTACGGTTATCCGGAGCTAGAGCCCTAACTTTGGCATTATATTGTCTGGGGTCATTAGGTCTGCATGGAATTAATGTGGAAATATTTAATAGAAAAGATGAACTTCAAGTGTTGAAAACAAAAAAGGGATTTGGTTTACTGAAAATTGGGAGAGAAGCATTCTGGGTCAAACAAAATTGAACAGGTACATTTGGGATCAGCTCACCATGGGATTAGATGAACATGTATGTGTAGAGTTGGAAAGATGCTTATCAAGAGCAGCACTTACCTGCAATGAATGGATGAAGGACAAAGGGAAATTAACATGGTGGCAGAGGAAACAGATGAAAGTAGCATTAAAGGGGCACATGGGCAGAACATGACTAGATAGGATCTAGGTGAAGAATGATGTTAGCAGTTAAAAGCAGGATGAAAAACACCTGCCAGAGGCAACTGGATTTTGTAAGAAGAAAATTATGAGTGTTCTAAGAGAAAATTATTATACTAGGTAGTGAGGACACAGGCTATAATGTGAGAAGTTTTAAAATTGAAAAAAGAGGCTGATGAAAAAATGAACCATGGTTATAGATCATTTATTCATCAAGTTTACTGTTAAAGAAAGCACACGGACAGGAGAGTTTAGATGGAAGGGTAGTGGATTCAAGAATTCCCTCCTTAGACCTGGATAACCAACCACCCTGTCTAGAGCACAGCATCTAGAGGGCCTGGTTTGTGTCTTTTCCGGTCATGTCCTGGCTTAATTAGGTGAAGGACCAAAGAAATGAAGGGACATGCCCACCTGAAGTCTCTGGCTCCTCCCCTTTGTACAATATTTTCAGTTTTATTATAAAAATTCAGACACAACAAAGATTGTCATAAGTCATTTCTTGGCTCTACTTGCATTCAGCACTTGACCTTGAGCAGCTTTCTTTGCTTTTACCATCTCGACAAGTTCCTTGTATCATTTCATGCAGTCCTTCTTTGTCCTGCCAGGCAGTGCTTCGGCCATCTTTTCCCATCTTTCAGGTGTGTTTACTGGGTATGTTTGCAAAGCTTGTTCCAAAAGCTTCTGTTCTTCTGTTGTCCAAGGGGTGAAATCTGTGCATGGGCCTTCAAACCATTCTAGAGGCGGTGCATTGTTTGCTTGACGCACCACTCCATGCTCTTTCTCAAATTTATCAAACGCCTTCTTGTTGATGTCATCTATTTGATGAGGGTCAAGTTTTTGAAGACTCTTTGCTTTGCCAATAATATCTTTGGTTGTTCTCTTGACTCCAGAAGAAGAATGTATGTTCATGTAATTAGCAGGAACGTCCCATCTTGAATGTGTCCCAGCAGGGAAGTGGTTCACAGCTTTAATCAGTGATCGCAGATCATATTCCGACCAATCTTTGCTGCCATTTCCACCTCCTCCATTTGATCTCTGCATTCTTAGATGCTTGTCGCATATGAACCTCGGCTTCCTCTTTCTCCTTTCTCATTTGCTCATATTTCTTCTATTTTGCATGAGTTTCGAAGTTGTTGCCTTTCCTTTTTAATGGCTTTTTTCTGGATATCCTTTTCCTTCTTTGCCAGTAAAACTTGTTGTCTAACTTCCTCCTCTTTCCCTCTAGCTAACCGAGCAGCTTCTAATCCAGCTTGTCTTTTTTTCCTTTGCCTCTTGCTCCTTCTGTTTTGCTTCCACTCTTGCTTTCTTTTCTGCTTCTTTCTTGGCCTTTTCTTCTTCTTTAAAATTCTTTATCCTTGGGTCACAGCTATGTGCATTGTCAACTAATGTTCTCATTCTTTTCATTTCTTCTTTCTTCCGTTGTGCCCTTGTTGTTCTGTTCTGCTCCTCAGTGCATCTCCTCTCATCACGACCTTCTGCTTTTTCTTTTTCTTCCTCATCTGAATAAGAAAATTCTCTCCAAGAATCAAAATTATACCAGAAAGAACAAAATGCATCTACGTGTTCAAATGATGAATTCATATTACCCAGTTTAGGGACTTTTTTTTATTTGACCATCTGGAGTTCCTTTCAAACCCTGGGGAAAACACTTCGAAGAAATTGTCCTTTGCTTCGCTTTTAGAAGGAACCGAATTATCGAAAGTAGGGTCTACACTGTTAAATGCTTGTCTTTTCACTGGATCAGATAACATTTCACAAGCTTTAGTTATGCATGTGAAGTAGTCATTATCTCCTTCTTTTATTGGTTCACCAGCTGCTTTCCGTCTGTCCAGGTGATGTTTTAAAACCATTGCTTTATGAGCTGCTGTGATTTGTCTCTGTGTAGCTTTGTATCTCACATGCCAAGTCCAAGTACTGCATAATGATCTTGGTTCTTCCAGTCTTCGGGTTCAAGTGTTTTCAGCATGGGAGACTCTTCTAGGTGCAATTCTTCATCTTCTGATTCCTCTGATAATTCTTTCTTATCTTCCAGTTCCAGAGGTCAGAGCGTGGCTGATGGCGGTGTCCTGGCCGTCTGCAGCGCTCGCAGGGGCAGCATGGTGGTGTCAGGGCCAGCCCCGTGGGCGCAGCGGCTCGCGTGCACAGCGGAGGGCGCTTAGCGTCTTTTCCAGCTCTACCTCCTTGTCCGAGCCTCACGCCTTGACTCTATGGTGGCCAGGAACCAGTGCCTCTAGCCCCCTGTTTAAAGCATGTTCTTATAGACTCCAGAAGTCCCTACCTAAATGATGCCAAGATCATTTCCAGGGCCTGTGAAGACCTCTTCCTTTGGTCCAAAATTTTGAGGGCAGAACTGCGTAATGAGTGTACATATATCTAAGCTCAAGGGGTGCGCAGTGGGGGTGCTTGTGGCCATAGGGTAGGAGTGGTCTGACAGAGCTTGTCCTTGTCTTCTGTGTTATCCATACATATACCTGCGAGACCCCACATATTGCTGGACAGAGGTGGGGATTTAAGAGAAGGGCTGGGCCAAGGGCTCGGGGTGGCGGGTTCCAGCTGCGTTGTCGTCCTGGGGCCAGTATTGGATTCAAGCGATATTGCCAGTCAGTTCTATACTCCATGAATCCTTTTTTTCCCTTTAGGGGAAAAGATGTCTTTATAACTTATGAATTTAATTAATTTTGCTTGAATCTTCAATTAAGGGGGTTGAATGATACACAGCTGAATGCAGTATATTTACTTATTCTTCAAACATTTGGAAGACACCAATATGGTATGTTCAATAAATATTTTCACTCTCAGTGCAGATGTGGAACTAATCAGAGTGCTATAGGGTAAAACAGAGATTAGACTCAGCCCCTATTTTTAATGCACTTCCAGTTTCAGAAAAGATCTTTTATCATGAGAGCTGTTCCTAGTATACTAAAATTAACCACCATGTGATTGTAGCATTTACAGTAACATCATGATTGTGTCTGGCATCTGTGTTTGTCTCCTTGTTAATTCCTCAGCCTTTCCATTTATTTTTCATGTTCACAAAGGTTAATTGACGTTGACTACTGTTTATATGAGGAATTCCTCGGTGAGTCTTAGTGGTGGCCACTTTGCAAGGTTTCAGCTCGGTTGAGCAGGAACTTTGACAGTCAATCTACAAGGCTCCCTGGGAGCTAGCACTTAACGGAAGTGCACTACCCCCGACTGGGCTGGACTGTTAGGCGTGGGGGGAAGTTAGGTTTTCTTGTCTCTTTCTTTCATGTGGCCTAATCCTTCGTACTACGTTCTTACAGCCACACTCTCTCTTTGCTGTGACCTGATGTGGAGAGAACGACAATGAGTAGTGGTACTCTGAAATGCCTTGGGCTGTGGGGCGACAGGACCACAGTACATTGTATTCTGTTTTTTGATTGGTATACACATTAGTGTACATGGCGGTGATTTCCATATACCAGCACTCTGAAGTAGGCGGGGCAGACGCAGTCCCTACCACCCCGGAGGGAGAGCTGAGGCTGCCGCAGTGCGCGGTGATGGAGCAGCGACCGCGGTGCGGGATCTTCTGGCTCCTGGGCCCATGCTTTTCCCTGACACTACATGGCATGTGGGCCCATTTCCTTTGGAGCGATGATCAGTTGTGCTGGCTGTGGAAGCCTCCCGTGCTCTGTATTCTTTGAGAGTCGGTGACTCCCAGACGTCACTTCTTGATTCTGAGCTGGTCACTGACTCGTAGCCACCCGCTTTCCGTGCCTTGAGTCCTGTAGGTGGTGCTTGTGTATTGTTCCCATTTTCTTCCCCAGCTGGCCTTTCAGGGCTTGAAAGTATTATCACTTGCTGTTGTCACTTAAAGAATACAATATATTTGTCTTAGGACAAAATATATAACAGTAAATATAGAATTACATGCCTGTGTATGTGTGTATATATTATATGTCATGATTTTTGTCTACTATTGCCAGCTGGAATTGGTGTAAAAGGCTAGGTTGGGATGATTTAGCTTAATTTGTTGATGGTTTACCATAGTGAGGGAAATCATATCAATATTCCCTTAGGTGAATAAGTTTGTAGGGTTGAGATGTCTGTCAAGCATGGCACCCCTATTACCCTCTTATAAAACCACCAGGGAAATGGGGCTAATACCGCCATCCCAGCTTCCTGTTCCACATCCACAGGCCCTGTAATGGCAACCAGCCATCACCTGCACTGAGGCTTCATGCAGACCCGTGGCAATCTGCTTCTTAGCTGTCTGTGTGGGGCACCGTCTGTGGTTGCTGGCCCTATGGCAGTGCCATGCCTCTGGGATGAGTAGACACCAGACTCCAAGCCTCTGGCACTTCTGCCTGAGGTGGACTCCCAGCTCCTAACAGGTCTTCCGCTAATGCCTCAATTTGGACCCCACATGGGTCCAAAATGAGCATGAGTGTGCCCCTGCCCCAGCTGGTGTGGGTGTAGGCTTTTCAAGGTCATGGAGGAAGCTGGGGGGTTTTGGAGTTCACTTTCTATAGCCCCTGACTGGCCTGTGAGGGGATTAATAGAGATTTTCCAAGCAGCAAGCATGAATTTCCAGGAAAAAAAACCTCATTGGTGGGATAATCTTGCCAAACTTCCAACTATGGTATTGGGGCCTCGTTTTATTTTAAATTCCCTTACCACTGAATATGAGTGCTGTGTGATTGGTCTCTCCCTGGATTAGTATATGGTGAACATCTGCTGACCAGCACTTGCAGAAGTTGAATTCTTACCTAGTGCTGCTGCAGGGAGTCTTGTAGCCAAAGCCTTTTAAATCAAAGGGAATCATCAGGGAGAACAAAAGGTAATCTCCTGTCCTTAAGAGGCCCTTATGTTCTTCCATTAACTGTCTGCCTTAAACATCTGAATGGTTTAAGTAACTGGAATGCATTTGTCTCCCCGACTCTGTCCTTATTAGGGAGGGTGAGTATTAAATATGTACATGTGTGTGCACACACACACCCTGCAGTCGGGGTCCTCTGAGACTACAGTCCATGTTGCTATTGATCATTCATCAAAATATATGAGATCTCTGTTATGAAATATTCTGTCTCCAAAAACAGATATTGCTTCTCTTTTAGAAAAATATCCTTGGCTGGGTCCCTGGAACTTTAATTAAAATCCCGGTTGCTCTTTAAAAAAACGTTACTGCATTTCAGACAGCTTGGATGTAGAACAGTGAGGCCAGGAACCAGAGCGTTTTGCCAGTGGGATGGCAGGGACCGTGAGGACACATCAAAAGGCCGCCTGGGCTCAGCTAGCCTGGCAGGTCTCCGGGCACTTGGGAAGAAACCTGCCAGCTAACGAGGGCCAGCCCAGCAGCCCTGAGTCCCCAGGTTTGAAGGTAATTATTGGGCACAGGCGCAGATTTTCTTCCATTTGTGCCCTTGACATCGGGCTATTATAAACAAAAAACTAAAAAGGTTATCACTAATTCATTTAGACATTGTTATGGACTGAATGTGTCCCTTAGAAATCTTGACTTTGAAGGCCTGTCCTTCAAAGTGATGGTATTTGGAGGCGGGACCCTTCAGAGGTGATTAGGTTTAGATGAGGCCATGAAGGTGGAGCCCGTGACGGAATTAGTACCCTCGTGAGAAGAGGAAGCACCACCATGGTTCCTTTCCTTCTCGGCCATGCCAGGACACAAGGAGAAGGGCGCTGTCTGCCAGCCAGGAAGAGGGCTCTCACCAGGAAGCAGATCCGCCGGCACCTTGATCTCTGGCTTCCCGGCCTCCAGAACGGTGAGAAATACCTGTCTATTGTTGGGACGCCCAGTCTATGATAGTTTGTTACGGCCGCCTGAGCAGAGACCTGATCGCTGTCCTCACAAGCTAATAGGGTATAAAAGGCGACTGGACAAGTTTTATTATCATAACATGTAGTATTTCTTGAGTAACTTATGATGCACCAGGCACTTTTCAGATTCTAACTCTCAAAATAACTTGGTGAGGTAAGTATTATTTCTTTTACCGAGGAGAACACTGTATGAGGGAATTTAAATGGCTTACCGGAAGACACCTCGCCGCCTAGTACAGATTACTGCCTTTAAACACAGGTCGGTGGGTCCCAGTGTGTCTGCAGTGCTGCCACCTTTGAACGTTGTGCTTTCCTTCCCTCTGTGCTTCAAGGTCAAGCTTTTCTGATTTTTCTTAACTGAAAACTAAAGGAGATAGAAAACATTTATTGCTTAATACAATTATTATATATGAAGCGGTTTAGTCAGTCACGTGAGCTTTGTCTCAGAAATACCTGCCGCAGTTGATTTCTTCCTGAGTGAATGAAGGTGGTGGTGAGCCCAGAGCAGTCAGTGCGGGGGCTGTGGGGGAAGAGACCGCGCGAGCCCTCCCCTCTGAGCTATTCTGTTGTCGCCTCGGGTGGGCTGTGGGACAGAGATGAGCCTGTTCTGGAAGTCAGGGAGCTGTGGGGTGGGCGGGCAGGTTGGCCACCCGAGCACGGTATGGCCACGTTCTCTCTTACTCGCCTCTGGAGAGTGGCATGGGATGCTCCTCCGCCCGAGCCCATCCTCTCAGGCCCTCACGCTCGGGTGAAGGGGTCAGCCACGGAGGGGTGGAGGCGGGCGGCAGCTTGGGTCTGGCTGCGTGACCACTCAGCGGGAAGGCCCCAGGCTCTGTCACTCGCCAGGGGACCCTCTGCCCTGGAGCCGAGGCAGTTGCTGAACCAAAAGGTGGAGGGAGATGGCAGAAAGAGGGGTTATTTTCCTGCTCTGACTTCCTTGGTGTTTCCCCAGTGGAGACTAAAGAAGCAGCCTGTGAAGCTGGGTGTCTAGCTCTTCAGGCTGAAGACTCGCCCGTGAGATTTACTCGCTGACTGGGTGACATGAAGCAGGAGGATAACAGAAGTCGGGAATCCCGGGGTCCGACCTCAGGCCTGCCCCTGCATAGTTGCCAACATACTGCAGAACTGGCTTCCTCGGGATTGTGGCTCATACGTTTCGGCAGGGAAGTCATGCACTCAAAGCCAGTCCTACCCTCTCATTCTACAGATAAGGAAACAGGCCCAAATCCATTCAGAACCTTGCCGATGTGGGCTCTGGGTCCGACTGACTGTGAGTCTTCTCTATGGTCGAGTGATTAGTAAAGCCACAGAAGCGCAGATCAACTGGGTAGCTGTGTAGCTTCAGTCTATATGGCAGTGGTAGACGGGATGCCCGCCTCTCCATTCCTTGAGGGCTGGTAACAATCGTCTTGAATTGCTGTTACTCCTGTGGGCTGGAGGAGGGGACTTAATCAGAATCACTTGGGGAGACTTTGCAAAACACGTGTGAAAACATTGCTTGCCTCCCTCCACCAAAAGTGAATCCAGAATGGCAGTGAGCGTGGGTGTTTGCCCGCCCCTTCCTGAGAGCTGTTGTGTTCTGTCTAATGAGAGTGAGCTCCCTGAGGATAGACTTGTCTTAAGTATCCTTGTGTTCTCTAGTAGAACTAAATATTTGTTGAATGAATGGATGTAGCAGATGGCAGTGGAGAGATAAGTAAAAAATCTCTTAGATAAAAAGGACTGGGCCCTGCAATGTGAGGAGGCCTTGAGACGGCTGGTCAATATGTGTTTATTGAATGCGCTTAAAGGTGAGCCCAGCCGTCTTCAGCAGTCTTGCCATCGACTCTCTATCAATAAACATAAACACTGTTCTGCCCTTGACCTCTAGAGTTAAAATGACAAATAGCTTAATTGGTCATCATTAATTCCACTTTGAATTTATTATAGATAAATGTGGCCTTGAAAAGAATCACTCCTACGCTCAGCCCATGCATTTTATCTTCAAGCCTCCCAAAGGTGCATGTGTAGTAAAACAAATAAAACCGGCCTCCCATCAATAGCACATTTGCTATTGAGTCCAGGCAAATGGCCATTTGCAAGGTTGGATGCATAATTAAGCCACACAGGCACTTATGATGTAATGTGACAGCATTCTTCATAGTAATACTGTCCTTCTCCTCATTACATTTGAATATATATTGCCAGTGTGTGCAGTGCTTCCAACCTCACTCTATTCATGAGCTGCGGAGTTCTTCAGACAAGGTGAAGTCCACATGTGCTTCCCAGACATAGTAACCTGCTTGTAAGCCTAAACAAAATCAAAGCTGTTGTCTCTAAGAACTTAATTTTCCAAAGCTCTTTTCTTCTTATCCTTAATTATGTATGTATTTATGGACTTGAGCCACCCGCCTGCCCAGTGCTCATGTACAACCTTCTCTCTTAGGTGTCACTTAATGGCTCAGGGTTTTTCCTTTATACTCTTCTTTGCTTCAAACTCAACATTTAAATATCTTTGCTCAGCTCAGCTTCTGAGTATTAAAACATTTTTTCCCCACTTCCTTGAAAAGCTGCAGACAAACCTTTTAGTATTTATCTGGACCAAACAGTCATGGTTTTATACAAGAAATGAGAACTCTGTAAGTAAATCTATGTATTTACATGACTAAAGTGCATTATAAAAAGAAGCAATAAATCCAGTTTTCTACATAAAAGGAATTAGATTTTCCAGTTTACCTCTGCACTGGGATTAATAAAATGTGCGACAAATAGCTGATGGAATGATCCATTTGAAGTTTGTAAAGGCATCTTGGGAAGCTGGCTGGAGTAGCCTTTTATTTTTTCAAAAATGGATGCCTGTTAATTTTTGATTCAGTCTTGTCCCTGAATGACTGTTTTAAAATGAGCTGAGAGACTGTTACCTGCTCATTTCTGCATGGCTGAGCAAATTCACCCGTAAATCCAAGTTTCTCTTCATTTCCATCACTATACGTCTCCAAATTACAGAGAATTCATTCCTGAGCTGGAGAGGTGCCAGAAGTTTCTCATCTAGCTGTCTGTGGGCTGCCTTTTTATTTCCCTTCTTTGAGGCTTTCTGATGCCTAGAGTGAGCTCAACTCAAAGGTTTCCAGCCTCACACTCGTCTCACATTCCCCCACAGCCAGACCGAGCTCTGTGATTCTGAGGAATATCGTGTGCCAGCATCTGATTCACAGTCTCCTTTTACCTGCAGGTGTTCCGGAAACTTCAAAATGCGTCTGGTAACGTATTTGCTCCTCTAAACATGCCACTTTGGCGTGCATTATATGTAGCTCTTTATAATTTAAAAAAAAAATCTGTCTTCTGGATACCATGCATGCTAAAAAGCGTCAAAGGGGGCTTTGTAGAACAGTGTAAGCTTAATTATTGGTCTAGGTGTGTGTGTGTGTTTGTCCTTATTAATGTAGGCATGTTTGCATAAATATGTGTTATTTATGTACACGTATGTCTGCACAGGCAGATTTCACTAAAGGAATCTCACTGGAAGCACTACTTTCTATGTACCTTCAGGTTTTCTAATCAGATCTGTGAACATCTTACACAGCATCAAGTAAAGGGAAAATGTGTTTTTCATCCCTGTGCTAATGGCATGTTTTAGGCACCCATTTGAAAAACCCTCCTTTTTTTCTTAAAAAAAAAAAAGGTGATTGTGTGTGTGTGTATGGGGAGGGGGTATTGGTTTTTGAAAATTGGAAAAAAGAGTTTCTTTGCTGCTGCATGAGAATTTCTACCCCATGTTACCTGCCTTCTTAAAACTCAGTAATCACTGAGGGGAAAAGATGTGGTTCTGCTTCGGAGCAACCCCGGGGGGACATTGAGCTGCGGTGGTCAGCAGGCATTTTAGGTATTTTAAAATACTAGTGCTTGAATAATAAGTAGATGGGGTGGATTGCTATCACCGAGTCCTGCTGTTTCCCTGGTTTATAGAAATCATATTCACACTGTACATTTAGGATATGCATGTGTTTATTGAACTCTAGTAAAGCAGCATGGGAGTCTGGGCTCATAAATCACATTATTTATTTGCCAGCGTTGGGTGCTAGATTCTAAAATTAAGGAATTACTTAGCAATTAATAATACACTCAGCATCCCTTGTCTCATTGGGTGAGATTTACATCCTTGGGACTTGCTCTTCTACTTGTAGAGACAAATGATTTAACATTCAGTCTTAATTGCTATTTCAAATCTTTAAGCTAGTAAGATGCTTGCAATAATTTATTTAAAAGACTTACTTTGACATGTGTATGTATGTTTCTACCTGTGGTGGTGAGCTGATTCTGACTATTATGTGCTATATGTCTAAAATAAACAACTTGTCTTGAGTATTGCTCACGTGTATAATAGAAATTTTGCTTTCTCTTTCTCGTCTTCATACTATAACAATTCTTTCACTTTGCATTATGTTCTTACTTTTTGGGAGATCAATAATTATTAATTGTTGTGAAGATGAGAAGATAGTGTAGCAACTCAGAATTCACAAAGGAAAGTAGGTTGAACTAACAGTTTTCTGAGAAATTAAGTAAAATAGATTTTTCGAAGTGAGTTTTCTAAGCATACATTGGGTATTGATATTTGAAAACGGAAACATCTTAAATGTAAATTGTTAAGTGGAACATATTAGGATAGTAATAATGCCATCTTGTTGCAGTTCTTCACTATATTTTAAATGAGGTAGTAAATAGGTTAATTATTTTATATCAGCTGTTAATTACTTTTGCTTCATGATACTACTATACTGATTATAAACAATTGATCTACTTTGAATGAGAGATGATCGTAAGCTTTGATAAAATAGTTTACTGAATTGTAACAATAAAATCAGTGTGAAAACTACTTTTATTGTTTAGCATTTGATATCTAATATTTTATTACTTACAGAGCTGTGTACCTATAGAGGGTTGTGTGTATTTCAAAAAATCACAGAACTGTTAATGCTGATTTTATCAACCTTATTCATAATTACTCAAAGTAGTACAGTAAAAATGCATTACAGTATGTACAAATGGTTCCTTGAAAGGGCTTATTAGGAGCTATTAAAAACCTGTATAGGCTATTAACTCATGTACTGCTCTGTGTGTAAAGGATTTTTATTTTACGTACTATTCACTTCCAGTATTTAAATATGCTTACAATTATGACCTATAGGAATCTTGCCTTTGAATATGAATATCTTTACGAAGGTTTCAAATTGAACATATACGAGGGATGAAGGTTTAGTAGCACTTTTTTTGTAGGTGTTGCGATAGGCATTAATGTATATATGCAAATGTTAGGCTATGTAAAAACCTTTATAGCCAACCACATTACAAAACACTTCCATCTTACTTTTGAAGTTGGTTATTTGCTTTGAAGTCAGTTTCATAGGCAGAAAAAGAGTTTTTATTTTTCTGGCTTGTATGGCGCTGTGTGGCAACAGGAAAACATTCAGTGTCCTTTGTAGAGAATATCATATATACTCAATAGAGGAAAAAGGCTATGTTTGCCATCTATCTCTAATTAGTATTTCCTACTGACTTTCAGATGTATTATAGACCCAGCCTTTATTTTATAAAACAGATTTGCATTACCTACAATACCTAAAATGATTGTAAAACTCTTCCTCCATACAATAGTTTCCCCATTATATGACTGAGATTGTCTCATGAAACATTTCATTTTTTAAGGCTGCCCTAGAAATAGGATATACAAAATAAAATTTGTAGACTGACCATGTGTTCACAACTGAAAACATAAATCCTTTACGTTAATCATTTATTGATCTTCCCTTTGTGAAGCCATCTCCTGGCCGGGAGGAAAAGGGTGGGTGGGGGAGGGGAGGTCTTGTCTAAAGAAATAGGGAATACTGTTCCTGCTATTTTGTCATTAACAATTGTTTGGAGACACAGACACTTCCAACACTATTTGAGAATTACATTGTTTTTTTTGTTCTATTTAGTTTCAAAATGATACTCTTCTAGGGTTTGCCAGTAGAGAGGAATGATTATTGCTGGGTTTGGTAAGGCAGGCCGATCAAGGCAACATCGGAGAAGGTGAGTTTTCAAACAAGGGTTGAAGGAGATTGTTAGGAGGGACTGATGGAGAGGAGAGGAATAGACCTTTGTGGCAGATGGGAAAGAGAGATACAAAGAAACAAATCAGGGCAGGAGAAGAGGTGTTGACACTGTAGGGGAAGGGGGGCCAGACTGGGAGTAACGGGGAGTGAAACTGAAAAAAATGACAGGGTTGGGTTTGAAACAATTTAAATGAATCTTCGTTAGCTTTATGATATCCTGTGGGAAATTATTTCAGAAAGTGATTATTTCTATTTTATCATAATCAAGAATCTTGGTAAATAACTTTTCAAAGTCTATAAAAATAACAGTACTTCTTGAACATTTACTATGGGCCACATACTGTGCTAACTGCGTTCTCTTATATAGTCTTCACTTACTATTAAAATTCTCATTCTACAGCTGAAGAAACTGAGGTACTAAGAAGTTACATAACTTGTCTAAGGTTGTACAAGGTCAGAAGTGGCCCAGCTGGGATTTGAACCCAGACCCTAGAGTGCAGTCTTCTAACCAGTGCATGACAAGGCCACTGAGGCTCCAGGCCCAGACTGGTATAACCAATGGCTTAGCGCGTGTGTCATTTAGGTGCTCTAGGAGCAGATGCTGAGAGAGAATTACTGAGCAAATAGTTTATTGGAGGATAAAGATAAAGGGGAAGGAAGCAGAATCAGGCAGGAAAAGCCTTCAGAGAACAGTGCAGGTCTGACACAGTCATCTGACTCAAGGGCCAGAGGGATGATTGCCTCTTAAAGGAGCCCCACCTTGGACAGAAATGGCTGGGCAGAGTACCCCTAACCTGCTTAGTCAGTGACTGGGGGTTCCCAGAAAGGGCATGGCTGCCATTCCAAAGTTGAGGCAGATAGTGAGTATTCTATAGCTGGAGGCTGCCAGCTATCTGCACTTCTTCCAGCCAAGAGCAAGGTTTTTCTTGGAGGGAGGTCTAAGTGGCATACCTCCTTGGCTGCCAATGCGAGATCTCTACGAGATATACCATAGGAACTCAGGGCGAAGCAAGCTGGGCTCCCAGGGTAAAGAGTTTAAGGAGGGGCTCACTCTGAAGGTCATGTAAGTGCAGAGTGGTCCCTGAGATTGTCTCCTTTATTTTGCATTTATAGATGTTTTGCCTGCCTCACCCTTGTCCTCAGAACCTCAAATTCAACACACTTAGAATTTCGCTTATCATCTTCCTACCACCCAAAACATGACCTTCTTCTGGTTTTCTCTCCGGCAGATCCAATAACTGCTTAATGGGTTCTTCCGTTTCTAGTTTCTCTGTGTGCATCCAATTCAGTCTCTCCACTGCTACAGCATCATCTGATTTCAGTGCAACTCGGACTTAAAATTCTAATGCTTACTACTCTTCATTGGTTCCTCACAGCCTAGAGAATAAAAGGCAAGCATACAAAGACCCTGTATAAGCTGATTCTGTGGACGATTCGGACCCAGGGCTGGAGGAATTTTAATACTACAGCTAAGGAATAGCAGAGAAGTGTTTATTTTTATAAATAAAATAGGTTACATTTAATTTGGGGGGGTTGAAGGATAGGTAGGGAGTTGAGAAGTTATTCCATGTGGAAGAAGCAGAATGAGGATTATTTGGGAGTGACGAGAGGGAATGGGCATTTAAGCTGGAATTGGGAGAAAATATAGGAAGTTAATGGGAAATGCCTGGAAAAGTGAATCAGAATCGATCAAAGAACTGTAGCCATGAGGTTTTTCCTTGGTGGTTTTGGAGCACAGAAGTGACATGATCAAAGTGGTCTCTTTTGTGAAGGTGAATGTGGTCGTGGTGTAGAGGCTGCCCTCAACGGAGAGCCGTCGGGAGATCAGTTAGAAGCCTGTTTTGCCATTACAGTCAAGAGGAAATAAGATCTTGAACTATGTGTAAAGAATGGAAAATACATTAGAAAATATGAAGTAAGGATCAAGGGGATTTCAAGGTCGACTAAAGGAAGGGGGTGAGGGTCTTTGCTGGTGGGGTGGATAGAAGGGCCACACCGTTGCAGATGTCTCACGGAAAATCCGAAGTCACTGCCTCCCACTGCCTAACTAACAAAGGGACAGAGGTAATTGATTTAACCTAAAACAGAAGAAAAGAGTGAGTTTTTTTGCCAATAAAGACTTACAAATAAGATTGTGGTATAGAACTGGAAACCAAGTTTTCAGTGAAAGGGAAATAATGGCAAAGACTTAATGCCAAATAAACCTTAGGAACAGAAATGAATAGTAAGTTTTTTTATGGATGTGCAATGCAGTATGAAAAGCTCAAAGCAAATATTTAACTGCCCTTAAAACTGAACAATATAATGCTAAAATTTGCATATTTTCCCAGACTGACTTGTTTTACTGTAGTGTAGGAAAACACTTGAAGTAGTATTACATTAGCATCCATGGTGTACCAAAAAGTAAAGTTTTAAGAGATGATCAAATTAACCCCCCAAGCCTACTAAGTGACCACTGACTTGTCCCTAACAAGCTGTGATAATCAAAAGATAAGCTCTAGTAATGTGCTGTTTGTTATGTGACACTGATAGCATAGATCTGACACCCCATTCATAACTAGGGCTGCTGGACACAGAAATATAGGATTTGCATACTCTGATCTCCAGAGTATGGAGCTATCATAAGGAGATGAGTAGAAACCTCCCTCCCAGCCCCAGACTTAGATAAAGGACAATGTGTTTTCCTGATTGCATTAGAACAAAAAAGCAAAATGATGCTGAAACATGAAGGGGTAGGGGAACCATCTCTGCAGACTTGGGTGATTTTGTGACGGTGATCATCAGCCCTCAGGGCAGCGATCAGAGCTGGACGCTACTTAATCTTCATGACAGACTAATGAGGTTGGTATTATTGATCATTACTAATTTTACAGATGATGAAACTGTGGCTAGAGGGGTTCAGTAATGTGCCCAAGGTCACATGGCAAGTAAGTAGCAGTGCAGATTTGAATCCAGGGCCTCAACTCTCACACACAGTGCTGGGCATGGTGGGTGTGAGTAAAATTGTAACTGGAGGGCTTTCCCATCCAGAAACTTCTTCTCTGACACTTCTTATCTGCCTTGGGTCCTAGAAATTTTCTCTATATAGTAAGGAAATAATGGTTGTAAACTCAGGAACCAGAAACAAACTTCTTTTTCTTTTGATGGATAATAGTGAGTTGCTCACTGAGATTAAAAATGTGTTGCTACCATATTCTAGTGATATATGTCGTCTCTGCAGAGTGGGAGTCCCTCTGCTCATCTTCAGCTATGTCACTTTTCTTAAATGGGTTTTGTTGATGTTTGGAATTGACTTTATTCTGCCTTCAGTATTGGTTCACATTGGACAATTTGAGCTCACACTTATGGGAGAGAGCAACTTGCCACAATATGCTACTATACGATCACATGCACATGATTAAAAATATGTGAGTATTTTAATTATAAAGAACTCTAAAGAAGGAAGAATTAGGTGTGATACAGACCCTGGTAAAATGTTTGTTGACAGGGATGACTCCTTGTCAGCCTCTTTACATACCTCATTCTGAGGACTTGATATCCTTAACTGTAAAATAGGTATTATGACAACTAGCTCCTATAAAGAAGCATGGTGTAGTAGAATAAATATAAGCTTGGAATCAGACATGCCTGGTTACAAATGCTCCCTCTGTCACTTTGGCAAGCCACTTTAATAATTCTGAGGAGTAGGGATAATGCTTTGTATTGCTGTGAGGGTAAGATGTATCATTCCTGACACAGGAAAGATGTTTAATAAATGTGTTTGAAATGATGTTTAAGTGTTAAAAGCACCTGACTCTGGTCTCAAACTCCTGGGTTCATATCTGAGTTCTACTACTTAACAGCTGAGTGACCTTGGGACATTTACCTAACTTCTTTGTGCTTAGTTTTCTTGTCTGTGAAATGGGAATGATCAAAGTACCTTCCTCAGAGGGTTGGTGGGGAAATGCATGACTTAGTGTAAGGGAAGCACTTAAAACAGTGCCTGGCACTTCCACTGTACATATACTTTTTGAATTGTTTAACATGGGCATGGATTGCTTTTACAGTTTAAAATATGGTCAAGAAAAATCCCTTCTCCTACCTGCAGACAATACTTTTTAAAAACATTAGTCCTTCATGCAAGTATAATCCTAAGCCTTGGTGTAATATTTTTGAATTACTGAGCCAAGTACGATCCTAAGTTAAAGCTGAATGTGCATTAATTCACTGCCAAAGCCCCAGTTTGCTCCCAGGGAGCAGAAACCAAAATGGCCAAGGAGATGTCCTAACACTGAATCACAGGAGAGTCTTAAGTCCTCTGGCAAAAATTCCTGTTTTTCAAAAGTTCATACACTTAAGAGAGGAAACATAAATCAGAGAGCAATAGATGGGAGAAGGTAACATTGAGTCAATGACTTTTCCTCCAGACTTACTTAATTGAATGCTAAACATGGGAAAACATTACACATGGGAGTTTTTTGCATCAATGTTTCTCTGTATTTCTAAAGCCCCTCGCTCAGTCTTTTGCAAAATGCTATAAAAAAGTTACATTGCTTTTGGGTTTTGAGAGCAGAAGTAATTTGCATGTAGAGGTTAATCAAGATTCCTGGCCCTTTGTACTTTTAAAAGTGCTTACACATACATTGTCTCATTTGATTCTCACAGATGAGGTATGTAGGACAAGTATTATTAAGCTCATTTTCTAGGACCTGAGGTTTTGGAGAGGTTACGTGACAAATTTAAGCAAGTCAGCGTGGAGCTGAATCCGCAAGGACCTTGGTCATGTCTCAGCCCCCCTCACCCCCAGCGACCAAGGGAGGGGCCGCATAGCAGCGTCGCTCCAGGGAGTGTGAAGTTGGTTTAATATTTTCTTGGAATCACTTTTATTCTGATTTGGGAAGACCCAGGAATGGACAACTGAACTTTTTCCCCCAATGTGAATTATAAACACAATGTGAATTTAAGCGGTTAAGGGACATCTAATAAAATCCAGATAATTCCAGGTTCTCAGTTTGTCTCTACTGCTTACAAGCTGTGAAATCTTGGGCAAATTGTTCTCTCATCTATAAAATAGGTATAATGATAGTATTGACCTTCCAGGGCTGCTTTTAAGAGTTTAAAACAGTATATCAAAAGTGTTTGACAGACTACATGGAACATATACCAAGGGTCAGTAAACATCAGCTACAGTAATTATTAATAACATTAAAAATAAGGAAGAGTCCAGATCCGTGCAGCAGGCACGGCTGTAACAGAGGCCATAGCTGTTTGTTGACAGCTGCATCCTAGAGTGGGTACCAATCAGCTTCTTTCTTTTTGAAGGAAACTTGTCTGGAATTAAAAAGAGCTAAGCACAGGTAGAAAAGTTGCTTAAAACTTCACTGAGCCTCAAGTAGTGCAGGGGCTTGGCAATCGTTGACGAAAGAGACCACCCCCAGCTAGAAACAGAATTCAGCAGTTTTCCAGTTTATGGTTGATAGTAAGAGAGGTAGGTAAGAGGATGCAAATCCCCAGGGCTTTGACACTAAGAGCAGTCATCTCCCCTAAGAGAGCTCCCCTAAGAACTTTTTACCCTGGGAGTTTGTCTTCAGTCTCTTAAATTTCAACTTCTTAAATCAGATTTTGCAGGAAATCTGAAAAGCCAGAGCTCAGAATCCGGGTAATGAATGATGAAGTGATTTATTTGTTATTTAGCCTAAAAGTATTTTACTAATTCTTCTTTTGAGTATTTTTAAGCTTACTTCTCTTTACTGCATAATTTCAACATACCACAGGAAATTCACAGAATCAAAACACAAGAAATAAAAGTCCTTACAAGGGAGCATTGTTCATACTTATTTTGGTATTTAGTTTTTGATACTTTTATAAATAACTATATTTTAATAAAAACTGTAACACACTATACATACATTTTATATCCTTTAAAAGCCTTATGATACATATCATGCACATCTTTATATGTCAATAAATGTTTTTCCATAACATCATTTTCAGTAGTTGGCATAGTGTTCCCTTGGGTGAATATTTCATAATTTAACTAATCTTCTGATGCTGGTTGATTAGGTTTTCTTCCTGCAAGAAAAGTTCTTCATGAAAAATCATTGTACGAATCCTTAATTCTTTCTTTAAAATACATTCCTTGAAGTGGAATTTCTAGGTCAAAGTATAAATGCATTTTTAAGGCTTTTGGTGTCAAATTGTCTTCCAGTTAAATTTTACCAATTTTGTCTTTACTCTTAGTAGAAGAGTGCAAAAAATCAGTGACTGTTTAGGTAAACATGACTTATATTCACTTATGATAAAAAGGTGAATACCTTTACAATAGCCTATATTGCTATGCCAAAAATAAAGAGTACTTTTTGTTAACATCAACTTCTATTTTTGTTTTCATATTGCAAACACAGTATATCCATAAGATTTGTGTTAGTTTTATCTGGGAAGTTGGTAATGATATCAGTATAATATGATTAACCTTGATGGAATGTAACAACGAATGTGGAAATAATTGGGAGGAAAAGTTACTAAAAACACACTTCCACTGCAACCCATGAATTCTACCCACATACCCTTTTTAAGACGTGAGAATAAAACAATCGAGGGTATATAACCCTTCCACTGTGGTTATCATCACATCGGTTTTCTTTAGGGTTGAAAGTAACCTGCCTAATCCCTTCTGCACCACACTAGGCTTCACAGGAGAAATGTTAAGCCTGGAACCTTTTCAGGAGAAATGACTGTTGATGACACCAGCCCTGCTGTCAGAGTAATTCCTGCTGTTAAGAAAGCATCTGAATTAGTGGTGTAATAAACTGAGTTAGTGTTTCATCTTGGCAAAGGATTAATTAGAAGAGAAACTAACATTTATTTGTGTTCTTACTTGACAGGCCCTTTATTATTACGTTATTACATTTAATCCTCCTTGTAAACTTGTAAGGTAGGCACCATGAAGAAACTGAAGTTCAGTCAAATAAAGTGTCTTCCCTAGGGCCATACAGCTTGTGAGCTGCAGAGTTAGGATTTGAACCTGGGTTCTGTGCTTCTGCAGCCTGTGCTCTTTATCCTGCTCCCTCTCAGCAGTTACATAGCAAGCCTGACTGCCTCTCTTCTAGGAAAGTCACTGTAAGTATGAATACACTTTTAGCCAACTAAACTGTAGCTCCCTCTTAAAAATCAGTGTGTAAGGCAGACTCAGAGGCTGGATCCACTTAGGATAGTTTTATAGGTCAGAAACAGAAAATACACTATCTTGCTTAACAAGATATTCTGCAGCAGAGGGGTTCTGGGTGTTTTTCAGAGGCTCAGTGATTTTATGTGGGACTCAGGTTCTTTCCACCTTGCTGCTCTGCCGTGTTCAGTGCTGGCTCATATTTGCCTTTTATAGTTGAGTGGTGACTTTAGAAGCTCTGAGTACGTCTCCATAAAATAACATCCAGAGACAGGAAAGTAGAATGGTTCATTCTCTCACATCTTTTTTTTTTTTTAAGAGCAAGACAGACTGTCCAGCAAATTCTCTGTGGGGTGGGTCCCCTCCTAGGTCAAATATTGACTAGGAGAAAGCTTAGGCCAGTAAGATTCACCCCAAGTGCTGGGGACAGTGAACCCTCCTGAAACCAGAGTTAGGCTCTGTGGCAGGAAGAAGCAACCGAAAATGCTACTAACACTACTTTGGAGAGATTTTGAGATTTCTTTTCCTAAGTAATTGCTTATATACTCTGAGGTTCTTCAATGGGGAAAAAAGTATACTGTTGCTTTTCTTGGAAGTTTTATTTTTATATAACTTCCATCTACAAATGAGCAAGTTATTTTTTCAGTGTGATCAGCCAAATCCTTCCCATTTCTATCACTTTCTCTAATAGAAATCTGTATTTTTATCCTTTACCCAAATGTTCAACTACTGTAGCTCCTCTGCACTAGTCTTTCTTAGGGTGAAAGTGAGATTTTAATGCAAAGTGGAGCTGGGTCCAATAGCACCTGTCTACTGGAGCTAGCACCATTTTTTTTTTTTTTTTGCTTGAAAGGAGTGTTATTGGGGAACATTAAGCAGAAGAAACCTCTATTTTCTGTTATGAATAATTACCCTGATTATCTTTTATTTCAGCAAGTCATTTAATCCTCATGCTTGTATTAGCACAATTAAAACAAATTTAAGTGGGGGGATGTCCATCAATTGTTAAAATAATTAGCTCAATAAAACAGTTTGCTGATTCAAGGGGGAAAATAAGTTAAATAATTTTTTAATTGAATTGGCTTATTAACTGAGTTGAAATAATCCCTTCAGTTCAACAAATATTTATCAAGAACCTACATTTACTAACACAGAATAAGTAATACGTGTCATAGAAAACCTTACAACTTGGGGGAAAAGAAGCATAAATAACCAATATAGAAAAAGCACTGCATCTCATTTACATGAGATACAGCAAAGGTGTATAATTACAGCAATAATAACAATAACTAATGCATTGAGCACCTATTATGGCCTAGAGTATGCCTTATTATGCTTTACATGTATTAACTCATTTAATTCTCACAACAAACTTGCAAGATAAGTTTTTTTGATTGGTCCCATTTGATGTACTAGGGAGGGATAAAGAGTCTCATAGGGATGAAATTAATTCTGCCTGGGGAGGTGGGGGCACGTGTTTAGGGGAAAAGATACCGAGAAAAAGTGACCTTCCAACTAGGTTGGGAGAAGAGGCCCAGAAAAGTCTTCGCAGCAGCATCTGCAAAGCACCTCTGGAAGTCCTTTGCGTGTCTGCTGTGGCTGAGGCAGTGGAGGTGGGTGGTAGGTGGAGGTGGAGGGAAGGAAAGCTCTGGGCCACGTGTGCCCAGGTAAGGAGCCAGGGCTCATCGGTAATACTATCTAATGTGTTTAAGAAGGAGAGTGACATCTTCATCATAAGATGATTCTGGGATAGAATGGAGGAAAACAGATTGAGGTGGGGGAAGCTGGAGAGAGGAGTGTAGAAGATTACTGCAATGGTCCAGGGCAGAAACAGTGAGCCCCGCTAGACTAGGGAAGTGGGGATGAGATGACGGGGAAGGAGACCCACAGGGCTTGGTGACTTCTCAGAGACTAGCAATGCCATTGATTAAAAATGTGAGAGAAATTGATACACCTAAGCAAAAACAAGGGCCTCAACCGAAACACATATCTTACATAAAATTTGCCTCATAATGCATCATAGACTTGAGTGTAAAACTATAAAAATGTATACTATAAAATGTGAACTATGAAAATTTTAGAAAACAAAGGAGGAGAAAATCTTTGAGACCTAGGGCTAGTTGAAGAGTTGTAGACTTGACACCAAAAGCATGATTCTTTAAAGAAAAACATTTAATAACTGGACTTTATTAATATAAAAACCTTACCAAAACATCTTTTCATCAACAGAATGAAAAGACAAGCTA
This sequence comes from Phataginus tricuspis, assembly GCA_029783875.1. NCBI lineage: Eukaryota > Metazoa > Chordata > Mammalia > Pholidota > Manidae > Phataginus > Phataginus tricuspis. The sequence goes on along the minus strand of JAQQAC010020790.1, from coordinate 1,920,348 downwards.
TAGGCTGGGAGAAAATATTTGCAAATCACACATATATGACAAAGGACTTGTATCTAGAATATATAAAGAATTCTTAAAATGCAAAATTCCACAATAAATAAACCAAACATTCCAATTGGGAAATGGGAAAAATACATAGACATTTCATTGAAGAAAACATACAGATGGCAAATAAACACATGAAAAGATGTTCAACAACATCAGCTATTAGTGAACTGCAAATTAACATGACAGTGGTGTATCACTGCACACTTACTAGAATGGCTAAAACAGAGTAGTGACACCACCACATGCTGAGGAAGATGCAGAGAAACTATCACTCATATACTTCTGGTGAGAATGTAATATGGTACAGCCCCTTTGGAGTAAAATATGGCAATTTCTTATAAATTCAAACGTATTTACCATACAACCCAGCATTGCATGGCTGAGAATTTATCCTTGAGAATGGAAACTATGTTCATACAAAAAACTGTATACAAATGTTCATAGCAGCTTTATTCATTATAGCTAAAAACTAGAAATAACCCAAACGTACTTCAGTGTATAACTGGTTAACCAAAGTGTGATACATCATATTATGGAATACTACTTAGTGGTAAAAAGAAAAGAACTATTGATATTATACAACAACTTGGGTGATCTCTAGGGAACTGGGCTGAGTGAAAATATCTAATATCAAAAGGTTGCATACTGTACAATTCTCTTCTTGAAATTATGAAATTACAGAGATGGATAACAGATTAGTGATTGCCAGGAATTAGGGAGGGATAAAGGTGGAAGGTGCCTGTGGTTATAAAAGGGTAACATGAGTGATCTTTATGATGGAACTGTTCTGTATTTTGACTGTGGTGATGATTACTCAAACCTACACATGTGATAAAATTACATATATCTAAATATATACAGTGCATGTAAAACTGATGAAATATAATTAAGGAAGGTGGGTTGTACTAATGTCAGTTTCCTGGTTGTGATATTATACTATAGTTATGCAAGATGTTATCAATGGGGGAAACTAAGTAAAGGGTATATAAGATATCTCTGTATTAGTTCTTAAAAGTGCATGTAAACCTATATATAATTATTTAAAATTAAAAAGTAAAAAATCGTGGGAGAGGAAAATTGGATGGACTAGAAAAGATCTGGAAATGTCAAGTGTGGGAAGTTGAAGAAGCCAGATAGAATGTTCATAGGACAGTTCTAGAGTGTAAGGACAATGTTGAGAATGAGAGGTTTTCCCCAAAATCTTATCATGTAGCTACTATTCTTATATCCAGTCCACATATGAGGAAACTAAGGCCTAGAAGAAGTAAGAAACTTTGTCAGGGTCACACAGCTGGTAATAAGAGGAGCTAGTCTCTGTGACCCCAGAGGTTACCCTGCTTCCAGTAGTAAAGAAGAGCCCAGGGTAAAAACAAAAGGAGCATGATCATTTCAAGCTTTGGCAGGTAAAGAGAAGCTCATGGAAGTGATGGAGGTGGTAACTCCATTTAGAACTTTCTATATTCTGAGCTTTGGCGAGGTTTCGCGCTTGTCCTGTCGCCCAGCTTGCAGGTGCATCCTAGTATGTATCACCACCAGGGGATGGATGAACTGTGAGCATGAGGTTGGTGGATGGATGGGTGTGGTCCAGTGAGCTGGTGAGCGGGGCTGGTGCTACTCTCTTCATGGAGTCAGTAGGCTGAGGACCAAGGGATAGAAGTAAGATAAATGGTCAGGAGACTTTGCCTGGGCTGCAAACTGGGAGGCATGCAGAGGGTGTGTTATAATAGAGGAACTGGGAGGATGAGGATGGAAGGAAGTGGAAGTCAGCTGTGAGGAAGCCAAGATGCCAGGGAGTGAAATGAGACACTTCTGGAGCTGTGTCTGGGGCTGCAGAGAGCCTGCAGTGATCTTCCTTCCCACAAGGCATTAGACAGCCAAGGACCCCAGCTGGGTCTTATATAGACCATTTGTCTGACTTAGGCTTCTCATATTTTCTTTTCACTAGATCAGCCAATTGGAAGGAATCAATCAAATTGATCAGTTGTCCAGGTTCACATGGGCATAACATAAAGCCTCATCAGCTTTTAGGAAAAGGAATAAATATGTTTTTCAGTTTCTTGAGTGCTCTGATTTCTACAATTGATTCATACAATAATCCTTACAATGATGGCTAAAAAAATTAAATTCCTAAAGTACTATGGAAAACACCAGTTGAGGAACTTTCAAAATTATATTAATAATTAATGTTAACATGCAGCAACCCTAATTTGCATTTTTCTTTTGCTACAATAACATTGATTGAAAAGAATACTCCTGGGATAAATGGATGATTACAGGTATAGAGCAGGGGAAATACAAGGGGAATGTGTAGTACCAGAAATCAAAGCAGTTCTTTTCCTGATTTCAAACTATTACAAAGCCACAGTAATCAAAACAGTATGGTTTTGGTATAAAAACAGACAGATAGATCAATGGAATGAAATAGAGAGCCCAGAAATAAACCCAGGCATTAAGTTCAATTATTTTCAACAAAGGTAGCAATAATACACAAGGAGGAAAGGATAGTCTCTTCAATAAATGGTGTTGGGAAAACTGGATATCCACATGCAAAAGAATGAAATTGGATCCCTATCTTACATCAAACAAAAATCAATTCACAATGGATTAAAGATTTAAATGTAAGACCTGAAACCATAAAACTAGAAGAAAACAGGGAAGAGGGTCCTTGACATTGGTCTTGGCAATGATATTTTGGATTTGACACCAACAACAAAGGAGACCAGAGCAAAAATAAACACATGGGATGACATCAAACTAAAAAGATTCTGTGCAACAAAGGAAACAAGCAACAAAATAAAAAGGCAATTTACAGATTGGGGAGTTAATTGAAAAATAGGCAAAGGATCTGAAGAGACATTTTACCAAAGAAGACATGAAGCCAATAGATATATGAAAAGTTGCTCGGTATCACCAGTGAGGGAAATGCAAACCAAACCACCGTGAGATACCACCTCAAACCTGTTAGGATTCCTATTATCAAAAAGATAAGAGATATTAAATGCAGGGATATGGAGAACAAGGAACCCTTACATACAGTTGGTGGGAATGTAAATTGGTGCAGTCAGTATGGAAAACAGCATGGAAGTTCTTAAAAAAAAAAAAGTAGAACTGCCATGTAATCTAGCAATCCTCCTCCAAATAAACAAAATTACTATCTTGAAGAGATATCTGTATCCCCTATGTTCATTGCAGCAGTATTCACAGTAGTCAAGATGTGGGAACAACCTAGGTGTGTCCACTGACTGATGAATAGATGAAGAAAATGTGATATATACACATGATGGAATATTATTCAGCCTTAAAAAAGAAAATTCTGTTGTTTACAACAATATGAATGAACCTGGAGGGCATTATAAACCAGACAGAGAAAGACAAATACTATATGGTATCACTATATGTAAACTCAGAGAAACAGAGAGTGTTAGTTGCCAGGGGCAGGTTTGTGAAATGGAGAGAGTTTGGTCAAAGGACACACATTTTCAGTTATAAGATAAATTCTGAGGAGCTAGTGGACAGCATGATGACTATAGTTAATATACTGTATTATATACTTGAAATTTGTTAGGAGAGCAGATATTAATGTTCCCACCAAAAAAACAAGTATGTGAGGTGATAGGTGATGTATTAATTTGGTAATTAACTTGACTGGGAATCTTTCACAGTGCATACATATATCAAATCATCAAGTTCTACACTTTAAACATATTACAATTTTACTTGCCAATTATACCTTAATAAAACTGGGGAAAAGAAAGAAAGCAAGGAAGTTCTCAAAACCTAAAGGTGTCATTAAACATGCGTACGTGCATGGACATACACACAAGACAGCTTGAAGGGCTCCCTTTGGCAAAATATGGGAAAGTTTGAACATCAAAATAAAAAGAGCACTACAGGATTATAACTCAAATAAAAATTTCAAAAAATTCATGGGTTCATAGTGATACTAAAAAGAGAAAGGAATAAAAAGGGTAAAGAAAACTATTCCTCAAAGAAGAGGAATAATATATGAATAATATATGTATATAAGTAATTCATATAATTATATTCAGCTAATAAATGAAGAAATCATGGAATTAGACAACCTGAAATTTCTAATCAGGCATAGCTTATCAATGGATGCTAAAATTTTGGTGATTCAAGACTTAAAGTATCACCTTTTCTATGACTGAAGTTATTACAAAGAGGGAAATGTGTGATAGTGGAGAGAATCCCAAAGACGCCACCTTACCAAACTTAGCATAGCTGATAGTGGGACAACTTGACATGATCTGCTTCTTCATGTGTAAAAAGAGCACAACATCACTCACATTGTACTCTTGACAAAAATGGTAAATCAGAATATAATCATAAGGAAATAATCTGACAAGTCCAGAATCCATTTTATAAGATGGTACCCTGATAAAAGTCACTGTCATGCAAAACAGACCAAGTGACTGTTCTAGTTGTAAAAGAACTGAAGAGACACACAGCGTCCAAATGCATTATGTGAACATTGATTGGATTCTGGGTTGTCCTTACCCGTACCTCATGCAAAGTCTGTGGAAACATTTGAGAGAAAATGGGGACAATTTAAATATGGACTGTATATAAAATAATGTTATTGGACTAATGTGATTTTCCTTAGCTGGGATATTGCATTAAGGTCATGTAAGAGAATACCCTTATTTGTAGGAGATACATGCTGAAGTATTTAGGGGTGAACTGTCATGACTACAATATACTTTCAAATAATTAAATTTTTATGGATTTATAATATTATACAGTCGGTTTAAATCTTTATTGGTTATTAATTTGGACTTCTCCCGTTTCTCACGATTGTGCCAGTTCATTTAAAATTGCTCTGAGATAGTCCAAACTCTGTCTCCCATTGATTCAGCTTTTTGGTTTCTTTTCACCTTCATACCTTCTTGGTGATGATGACGCAAATACCTAGATTTGTAAGTCTCCTGTGTCCTTAATCCTCTCCCCACATCTTGGTTAGTAAGTATAGGCTAGCATATAAGCCTGCATGATCCTTACCATTTTATTAGTCTTGCAACAATTTTGCAACAGACATTTAGGTCTTTTCCTTGTTGCCAGGGAGCCTTTGCTTGACAGTGAACCTTGCTCATTAGTTTCCGAGAGAAAAATCATTTAGAAAAGAGAAAAGTCAGCAACGTAGGTATCACCACTTACGCTCTCACCCAACACATTTTACTAGCTAATTTTTTGATAACGGAAGATATGTATTATTTCATGTATTTTTTATCAAGTTTTGGCTCCCCCACTTTCCATAAAATGCCTCACCTTTGTGTGGCAGCTGGAGTCAGCTGCATTGTGTATCATGCATTGAGACCTTCATCGAGACCTGGTGAGCCTGGCAGGACAGGAGCCACCCTCCTTCTTCTCCTGATGGGAGATGGGGGCTGGAGGTGAGCCGTGTCCCAAGGTAATTCGTGGGCGAGTGATGGGAACAGGCTCTGGGCTTCCTGTCCTTTGGGGCTTTTTCTCCCTCACGTGCTTCCTGACCATGTCCAAAACCAGGGCTACTGGCCATTCCTGCAGTGTCATTTCCTTTAGTCACGGTTGTTGGCCGTGAGTCTACTGCATGTCCAGGCCAGGACTCGGCCTTAGGGGCGAAGATAAATTCCTCACGATCTCTAGCCTCAAGGTGCTATTGTATGGCACAAAGAACTAGATTATAATTCTTTAGATATAACATAGAAATTACGTATTATATTAGATATAGAAAAGGAGTGTAGAGTTCTCAGAGGCACCTTACAATCTTCAGGATCTTATTTCTGTAATTCTTGGGAATTTTTTTAGAGAGAATCTGCTATTTCTTTTAATAGTGGGGGTTTCCACTACTGCTGGAAATTGTGGGTAAACATGTATCTCATGATTTCTTTGATTTCAGAATCAAGGATAGGCCTGGACAAGTGTCAAAAGAGTATGTATCAGACCACATCGTATACTATCCTTTCCTTCACTGTTGTCTTTCTTTGCATATCTATAAAATGGAGAGAGCCATTGTGTCACCACTGGGTGGCTTCACTGAGGAGCAGAGAGTGAAAGAGGAGCCTCTGTGAGCCCTTTGAGTAGGGGGATGAGATTAAATCTGCTAAAAGATAGCTGCTAATTATCAGGTCTTAAGTTCATGGAATTTTGTTTTAGGAGATAGGATTTGATCTTGCATAGGTCAAATCATGAATAGTGTTTTAAAGGTATCTTCCTTATTATCAAATGTTGTTTAACATAAAATTTATTTCCATTGTAACTGGGTTGATGTTTATATAGCATGCACCTGTACAGCAGGGCCAGTTGTGTCAATATTAAAATACTTACACATCGCTTGATAATAACCACTCTCCATGAGAATTTTCACCTCCACTCTCCCGTCGTCTTCCCCAGGACTGGCTCCACCATCTCTACCTCCCAACTCCCCAACTGGTAATTAACAAATTTTAAATATCTTCCTTTCCCTAGTTACTATTGTGGTTACTAGTTGCGTGCCAATCAATTACAGTTTTTCCTCTTAAATATTTTCATACTTAAAAAAAAATATTTTCATACTTTAGAAGTTGGCAAACTATTAAAACTATTTCAAGATCATGACACCAAATGAAAACTCACCATCTTGATAGTTTCCTAGTTAAAATGGTAAGAGTAATTGTGTATAGATAGTGTTTGTATCTTGAATGCTTGATAGAAGAACCTGATTTTTGGAATATAGAGACCATCAGTCAAGAGGGAAATGAAGGTAGAATTAAACACAGTGTATCCTTGTATAGTGGAGGTGCTGCCTGCATGTATGTTGGTAGGTCATCCTGTGGGGAGCGAGGCTGTCCCATGTGGCGGAGGGAGCTGGTCGGCAGGCATCAGCTACCATGCCCATGCATTACAACGGCAACTTCCTCAGTTCTTGACTTCTCTCGACTCCACCTTTGTCAGTGGAACTCCCTGTAGGGAATTCCAGGAGTTGGCCTTAGCTATCTCCCATCACAGACTCAAACACATTTAACGTCTACCATAGATTCTCCCTGTCTTCTGCTTTCACCAGATAAGTTCTGGTGTCAACACTTCTCTAATGCCAATAATACCCTTACCCTTAGCTCATGGTCAGTTAAACATGTTTTTTTTTTAAGTGTAGGTAAGGATAAACTTACTAAGTTATCTCAGAGTTCAAGTGAAAATATTTCTATCCAAGTTTTGATGAGAGTATGTTTCTATGTACAATTTCATTTATCTACTATTTATACATAGCAGCTGCACATTTAGCTACTGGCATGTTAGATTGCCTTTCACATTCAGAAAAAAGTAGTCATGAGATGTGACAGCTGGCATGAGATGTGTAGGATGGCTGTCTTTGAATGTATTTTCTCTAGTTTTCTTTCTGATAAATATCATACTAGTATCCAGTCAAAAGCATGTTTACCTGAAATGGTTCTTTTTCCAAACAAGAAACATGAGTTTGAGTGCTGTACATCAGTTGCCAAGCTAATAAGATAATCCTCTTTTCATTTCAAAGTCTATACTGTTCTTAAAACATAAGCCTCCTTTTCTCTTCTCTTTGTAACAGTCACTGGATAAAGACTCTATTATCATAATCCTATTAAAATGTATTCATTTTTGCAGTACACCTTGAGAATAGTATTTATCCTTCTAAGAACCTAGGGAGAAGGGTGATAAAAAGACAAATATATTCAAAATTCCAGGAAAAAGTACTTGCAGAGGGAGAGCTGGTATGTAAAAGGCTTAAAAATGAATGGCAGGTAATATTCACAGCAGGAAAGAACAATCATTAATTCACGAATTAGGCTTCTATTTAGTCTCTTATTGGGAAAGATAATAATTATCCAGTAGAAATGCCTGGGACTGACCATATGTGTCCACACAGGCAGAAGTTGGATAAACTAAATTTCCTGAGTATTGAACTGGTCACCCATCCTCACGTGTGGCATTTCTAATGCATCACTCTTTATTGGCACTAATGGCTTTGAAGTCACTAATACCTTTAAAAAGATAAGTAACTTTGACAGGAGATATGCAAACAGATTCAGTTGGTATAGATATTGTACTTTTCTTCTCTTCCTTTTGTATGGGAGCTTTTCAAATTCCTGGTGACTTCTGATGTTTTTCCTTGAGTGAAGGGATCTCTCTTTCTCTTGAGAAGAAACAATAGTAGTAAAGTTGAGTTCTCTGTTTCTGATATGATCATCCTGTATTGATCCAACTTCTATTGTGGAAACTGCATAAAATGATTTGTCATTTTCATAAGCTTTACTCTAAATTTTTTGTTCGAAATCAGAGTACATTTCCAAGCATCCATATATTAATTTGAGCACTAGGCTTTTCATTTATTTTTGTTAGGTGAGTCCATTGCATATTAATGATAATATTTCAGATATGTCTGTGGTTCAGATCATTGAGAAAGTACCTACCTTTGTTCACAAAGATTTTACCTGAAAGTCACTTACAAGTTAGTATAAACTTAATGTTTAACATTATTAAATGTCCTCTCAGTTGCAAAACATGTACATAATTTTATATTTGCAGAAAATCTATACAGTGCCCATTTTACATTTTAAATAACTGGAGAATTACTTCTTTTTTAGGTAAACTGACTTGATTTACATAGTTGCCGCTCTCAGGAACTGATACATGATTTGATGGGCATGTATAAACCTTCCTGAAATGCATCGTATTCCACTCTTGAGGTATTTGGTGACTAAATTAAACACAAAGTAGAGTTGCAATAACTTATGCCTGACTTAAGAGTGTTTTAGTATCTACATTCTGTTTGACTACAGAGCAAGTATGTTTTAGAGGACAATTTAGGGCAAAAAGTCCAAACTAAAACTCACCATTTTGAAATAAAATATTTATGAAACAAGTTTTGAATTTTCTTTTTCTGGGCTAAGTCTAAAATTTCATAATCCTAGTATTTGTTATAGAAGTTTGTGAGGGATCTCCCCAAAGCTGACATTAAAGCACTCACTTGTCTGCAGTGTTTTACATCTGAATTTTTGGTTTGCTGGGACAGATCCGTGCCTCAGTTCTCTTTACATCAGGCAGAGACACTTTATATTCCTAGTAATTGCTGAGGCTTAAGTATAGATACAATTCATTTTTCTGAGAAGGAATAGCACTGGGTAGTTTTAGTTTCCCATTTTGGAAATAGAAACCCTGAAGTGGTATGATTTAATGTGCATTAAAATTGCACACACCTACATAGATTTGTTTCATTTCACAGCCAAGCTAGTGAAGCAGCGAGCATCTCTGTCCAGTTTCTGTGCTTCTTGGCCTGTGGGCCTCAGCGGGATGGTTGGTGGGGGCTCAATAGTTCAAAAATGAGCAAAGCAAATGTGATCTGTGACCTCAAGGGAATCAAGCACACAAGACCGTCGCCCTTCCCAAGCGCACTGCAAGTGTTCTTTCCCTGGCCTTTTGGTGATCCAGTCTCTGACTTTCTCCCACTCTGCCTCTTCTCTTTTTCCTTCCCTTTGGACTTGGATTCAGATTGAGTCGATCACAGTCCTCAGTTCACTGGAAGCATTCATCAACAGTCCATGTAAGTGTGATGATGTATATGTAAGTCCTTATAAAATATGCAGTCTTCATGCGTGTTTAAATTCACAGAAAAGTGTCCTTGTGTTATAGCTCTCATTCCTTCTTACCTTTACCCCTCTTACATTTGAAATATCTACCCATGTGTGTACAACTCTAATTCTGCATGGTTCATTGTTTCTAATTCTACATGGTTTTTATCATGTAAATCCACCATACTTACCTGTTCTTCTAGGGCTCCTGCTGCCTCAGTGCCTCCCGCTATTTCTCCACACCCTGAATTCCAGTCATACTGACTTCCTTAGAGTCCTTTAAAGTAGCAGAAGTCTTTGCATTTACTGTTTGGCCCCCATGCTCACCACATAGATAACACCTATTATTATAATCCTTTATATTTATATTTACATGTAATTTAATTCAAGACATTATTTCTGATCTCCCCTCCAGAGCGGGTTCCTGTTCTGCACTCCTTGCACTCAGTACTCTCCTTATTGATACCAAGGTGGCACCTTATTATAAAGCTCTACTAGCCAATAAGCTCCCAATGTCCTGGATCATGTCTGCTGTGCTCACTGTTGAGCGGTTAAGTTCTCAGTAACTAGCCCAATGTCTACAACATGTTAGATATGCTGTGAAACTGACAAAACAGACACTCTGTTGTTGATTGAATGAACAAACGTGTAAATGAAATCAAGACATGACCCCTGAATCCAATAAGTTTGTAATCCCAATGACAAAGCAAGTTAGCAATAGCATACCGATTTTTTTTGGAAACTGAAGTTCAGAAAGATGAAACAAATCGTGAAATGCAGGTGAATCCTGGAGGTTAGGGTCGCATGTGTCTCTGATGGTGTGAGGTGGTGGTTTATGTTCAGAAGCCTTTTGGGACTAGTCTGTGAGTCTTTCTCACTGGTGATTTTGATAGAATCAATGCTCTTTGAATTCATTATATCTAGCACACTTCTGAAGCTGTTGGATGAAGGGGGAGATGGCAGATAATTCATCAGGACACGTCCTGGGCATGTCTTAGGAACTGAGAACAGAGTGGTAAAGATAACAAGCAAAGTCTCTACCTCGGGGGAGTTTATATTCTCATAGGAGAGACAGTGAACAAGAAACATATGGTCTCTGGTGGTGTTAATGGGCTTGAGAAAGATCTTGTGGTAGTAGAGGGTAATTTAGACTGGTTGGTCAGGACAGCTGAATAGATGAGAACGAGGACAAAGTCACAGATAAATCCAGGGCAAGAGTGTTCCAGGCAGAAGGAAGAGTAAGTGTGAAAGCTGGGAGGGGAGGACAGCTGGTGGTCTGAGGAGTCAGTTAGGAGAGGCCCCTGAGGTTGCATCTTGGTGAATAAGTGAAGGAGGTGAGGTAGGTGATGTCTTAGTCCATTTGGGCTGCTACAACTAAATGCCATGATTGGGTGGCTGATGAACAGCAGAAACGTATCGCTTACAGTTCTGGAGTTCCAGAAGTCCAAGATCAGAGTGCCAACATGCTTGGGTTCTGGTGAGGACCCTCTTTCGGGTCTCACCATATCCTCACATGACAGAAGGGACTAGAGAGCTGTTTCAAGCCTTTTTTTATAGGGGCACTACTAATGCCCATTCTACGAATCAGCTTGCTTCACTTCCCTATACCATCATGTTGGGGGTTAAGATTTCAACATAAGAATTTGGGGCAGAAAGGAAACAAACATTCAAACTGTAGTAGATGGATAGGCAGATGACACATCACATAGGGCCTTATGGGCCACAATGAGGACATTGGCGTGTGTGTCAGGAAGACACTGAATAATTTTAACCAGAGATTTATGTAGTATGACTTATATTTAAAAAAGATCACTTTGGCTGATAATAGGGCAAAAGAGTGGAAGTAGAGAGACCCATTAGGAGACCATTGCTATAGCCCAAAGTGGTCGCTGTGGGAATGGTGAGAAGTGGTTGAAATAAATTTCCAAGTAGAGCAAATAAGACTTGCTACCTCATTGAATGTGTGTACGGAGGAAGAGGAAAGATTGGGGTGGGGGAGATGAGACAAAGGAAGGAACCAAGGTGGGTTGACTGTAGGAAATGGCGCGACCGTTGACTGAGATGGGAAAGACAGAGGAGAGAGCACCTTTCAGGAGAAAGCCTGGAGCGCTGTCTTAGACATGCTTGGTTTGGGATTTCTGCTAGACACCGAGGGGCCTTGTCAAGCAGGGATGCAATCCAAGGATTGGAGGAAAGGTTGGGCCTTGAGATATAAATGTGAGAACTGTCTGCGCATAGATAGTTCTAAGTCCAGGCCGTAGGGAGTGAGCAGAGCTGGAGAAGGAACAGAGCAGGGTGAAGGATGTGGCTCTAGAGCACCTCAGCACTTAGAAGTCACGAGGAGGAGGAGCTTCCAGCAAGAGATCGAGAAGGAGTGGCCATTGAGGTAAAAGAGGAAATGTTTGTATGCAGGGGGTGGGGCGGGGTGGAGGTGGAGAAAGTGAAGAAAGTGCTTAAGAAGGCGAGTGGTCAACTGTGCTGCTGAAAGGACGTTGGTCCCTGGAATTGGCAAAAACTGGGCTCATCAGTGATTTTTCAAATACCCGCTTTCCATTGTGTGACTGAAAACGAATGCACCTGCTTTTAGTTTGTTATTTGCATTTTTATAAATCGAGTTCTGCTTTATTGGCACCAGAGGATCCTATTACTTAAAGTGATTTTCCAGAAGGGAGTACTTTTGACAAGTCAAATATTGTGTTGTTATTACCTGTTAATTTTTCTAAGAGTTGTGATTCATGTAAAAGTGTTCTTTCTTTAATTTTTTCCTTCTCGAGGAAAGCCCTCATTCCTTTACTTGACCTGCCTAACTGCTTAAAGTGCTTAAAGCCTTTAAGTTTATTTTCTGAAAAATGACCATCTACAAGTTAATGAAACTATCCAAACTGTTTAAGGACAGTGCCACCCAGTCTGATGGTAACAGTAATAAGCTGATAAGTAATATTATAAGTCTGCTCGTAATGGTAATAATAATCTAATAAGCATTTATCATATGCCAGGCAGTGTTCTAAGTGTTTTACATTTATTTACTCTTTTAATCCTCACAATAACCTTTGTTACACCATTTTATGGATGAAAAAACTGAGGCCCAGACAGGGTAAGCCAGCTGCCACAGGTGAGTCATCTAAGTGGGGGGCCTGAGCACCCAGAGCCTGGGCTCTCTAACCACCCAAAGAGGTTGTCCTCATTCACTCACTGTTCTTTGACTGCTGCTCTCAGTGTGTCGACAGACAGGAACAACAGGCTTGTGGGCCCTGAGAACTCGCTGTCGTCACTGACTCCTGCTGATCAGGCTTTCCTAGCCTACTGTGTGAACTGAGAATGTCCATGTTGCATCTCTGGTTTTCCAGAAAAGTTTTCTGCCAAAATAATTTGATGGATATGAAAAGAACTTAATATTGGGTTGGTGGAGATGATACTAATCTCTAGTTCAAGTCAGTGAAAAGAGAACTTGCATAATGTAAGTGCCTGCCAGGAGCCCTGAGAGGCTGCCACTGTGATTGCTGTTTTATTTAGAGATTGTAAATATTGACAAGTTGAGATTAAATTTCCCAGCTCCCCTTTTCTGTCAGCAATAAGGACACTGAAGGTCTGGTTAAAATGACTTGATTTGCATGTATTTTGTTAATCTTTCATTCCCTACAAACTTGAATATTTTCTCATCTTGTAGAATTAAACTAACAATTCTAAAAAGGACAAAAGACTAAAAAAGATAAAGGCTTAAATTTATAATAGTGTTTGCTTATTCAAAAATAAAGTCTATTTTCTGGCCTCTCAGGTGTTCGCTTTTTGAGGGTTGAAGAGGAGTGTCTTCTTCCCTACATAAAATAGGTAATGAAGAAAGGAAACAAAAAAGAGGTTGTTTAGTTTATAAAAATACTGTACATTCTGTTTGTTTACTTACATGGAGTCTTTCTTAGTAAAAAGACTCCCAGTGATTTGCATAGCTGGATTAGCTATGAAACTCGGCTGCAGTAATTTATTGGTGCATTTCATACCCCAAGATGGAGTTCGGCAGTAAATCCCCATCATCTCTACACCCTTACACGCCTACCACTCATTCACGGAAGCAACTATTTGAAGACACAAAAACATCAAATGATTATGCCATAAACTCTTTGTGTTTTATTGTTTTTTATTTTTGTCTTCAGGTTTCTAAGAAATTACTATAATGAAAAGTGTGGTTGATTGGCAGCCTTCCGCAGATGGTAGGGAGGGAGTGGGGTTTGGGTGGGAAGGGGATCACCCATATCGGATGCCTCCTTGGTCCCAGGACTGTCTTGGACTCTTTAAACACATTATCTAATTTAATCTTCAAAACAACCTTGCACGGTGGGCATAATCATTCTTAATTTACCAATGACAAGTACTGAGCTCAACCAGAAATTAGACATGTGCATTTTTCCTACTACCTCCAGTCGAAACTGGGTGGAATGCAGTTTGCACCTGGCACTTACTAAGTTGATGGAAAATTGTTTCCATGCCTGCTGTTTTTGTTATGATTTTTCTCTTTTGTAGGGCAGAAGAGATTAGGTCCCCTACAAGGCCTTTCTCCAGCTGTGTAATTTGAATATGTAAATCCACCCTTTCTGTCAGGCTTGCTTGAGGAGAGCAGTACGTTTATAAGGAAATGGTCATACAGCCCCCAAGAGTTAACTCTTGGTTTACTAAGGAGCCTTATGTTAATGAATTCACTTTCTCTCAGCTAGGGATACAACTGTACTTTAAATCTCAAAAGCCAAATTTAAAAGGCAGCAAATAAAGTTTCTCAAAGGTCAGGAAAGCACATAGTGCCATAGACTGTCTTTAATTGTATTAACCAAAAAACATGCCAGTTGTTGTCGTTTTGGGTTGTTTGCTAATTAATAGCTCTACTTTTCTAGCAAGAAGTGATAATATTTTCTGTTATTTTACTGGTTTCTAGAGACAGTCTTAGGACTGTGTGTTAGGTGTAACTGTGTGTGTGTGTGTTAATTTCTAAACATGGAATTGGAATGTGGACTGATAAAGGATATTTTCTAATTCACGAATTTATTTACACATGAACATCTTGTGAAGATGTTCATCATAGCCATTTAAGTATTTAAAACAGTACGTAAACAAAAATCCCACCTTTCCTGAAAAGAATGAAGTCGGAGATTGGTATAATGAAAATCTCTAATACATGTGAACGTTCATAAAAATTCGTGTATGAAGCATCATTCCATTCCTTTGCAACACCATTTGAGAGGGTTTTACCCACATTTTATACTCCTAATATAAATTTTGGTAGCACTCTAGCAATCAGATGTGTTTTTTCTCTCACCCTTCTACTTCATGCTTTAACAATGGAGTTTTCTGAGTAGTAGAGCGGACAGGTGGAAAATGTAGGCTGTGAAGACTTTGTTCCTGGTTTGACCTGAACTTTTGCCACTTACTGGTTGTAGGATCTTGGGAAGATCAATCTCTCTAAGGCTCAAATTTCTCATTAATAAGATGGGGATAAATCTGTTGTGAAGATGAAATAAAAGAGTGCACCTGAAGTGTCCAGCACAGTGCCTGGCTGACAGAGCCACTCAGTGAAGATTAGCTCTTATTATCGTTATCATCACCGTACATGGTTTTATCCTTATGTACGTTGCATCTTCTCCCACTTGGTCTTTCTAGTGAACGCTTTGTCATTTTTTGCAAGTCTAGCTATGATGTCACTTCCTCTAGGAAGCCTTTTCTTACCTCCAACCCAGATGTACTGACCTGTTCCTCTTCACCTCGTGCTCGGCTTCTGCTCTGGTAGCAGGTGCCCTGCCGCGGTGGCTGTTCACTGAGTCAGTCTCTCCTTTTCTAAACTGTAACATTATGAGGAACTGTTCTTTCTTATTCATCATTGTATCCCCAGCACCCAGTGAAGTACCTGGCAGACAGTGGGTGCTCCATGGAATTTCTAACAGACACAGGCTTTGCTGCCTCTGGAATAAAATAGTCCAAGGGCAGTGAATCTGAGAATTAAGAGTGTTTAACAATAAACATTCTTCTCTCCTCCTGCTGCATCAAGTTGAGATCTGTTTCCATACTCAAGAAAAAAAGCCCATCCACTCTGAAATCATGATTAAAGGGATTTTAGTGTGACACTGTATGCAATGGAGGTTAAAAGAAAATGACCCATGTAAGAAAATGACTAGGTTCTTTGTGATAATAGAATAAACTTATAGCAAACCTTATTGATCTGGTTTTGTAAGTTATCATTTCAAACGTTTGCTCTGGGCCTCACGGCTCTTGCTGCAGGCCTCCTTCTGCTGATATCCCCACCTTGTGGTTTAGCCCTCAGTGGGGACTTACATGTAACTGCCACATGGTTTTGATTTGCATTTATGATTTTAATATTCCCAGTAAGCTCTAGAACAAACCTTGATGAGTACAGAGAGTGTCCTCTAATCTCTTACCAGCAAATACAGAGTACAGTCATGTAGGGAATGAAGTTCAAATGTTGAAATGGTGTAATTTGAAGTGATAGAAAACTATCCAATAAAACTTTTTTTGTCTTAATTATATCATATTGAAAATATTTCTATTTGAGCCAGCTTTCTACTTTGATTATATAATTTTAAATGGAACACAAAATAATTTATAGTGTTAAGTTGACCAGTATCTCTCTAACTGGTCTGGGGCTGTGTTCTGAAACCTACAGTGCATCTTCTGTGAGAATCCTTAAAACTAGGGCTTTTGTTTTGATGATAGTCTGAAAATTAATCTAAGCACCTTGTGAACCACCCTGTATCTAAACAGCGTGCTTGCGTTCCTGTTGGTTGGTGTCAAATGATCCCAACTTCCAAGTCTGGGCTAAGGAGGAAGACCAGAGGCTGTGGCCAAAAGACATTGCCAGTATACAGAGGAGAGGGAAAAGCCGCGCCTTGGCAGTCGGCACTGCGTGCACGTTCCCGAAGGTGATTCAGTTATGGCAAAAGCACATAAATTTGTCACAGTAAAATAATGCTATCAATTGTATTTTATTTGTTTTGTAGTTTTATTTGCATTGAATTTGAAATTTTGTTTTCATTTGATAGTTGCTTACAGGAATAGTAAGCATAAGGCATTTAGTCTTAATTTACACATATTTAAGTAACATTATAATTTTTTAATGCATTGCAATATTGTGTCTTGAGTATTTTTTCCTTCTAATTCTTTGAAAGCAAACCATGTAATTAGTCCATTTTGGGAAATGTTACAATGGGTCCTATTCATGATGCTGATTTTTGTGGGAAGAGTTTATGACCTAAGAGCCCCTCATTATATGGCAATGCTGCATGCGGTAGGCGTTCAAGAGACCCTTTATGATCCGAGGGGGGCCCTGGGTTCTTGTCCTCATTCTGCACCTGCTTGTTGGGCAACTGAGAGCCCGTTGTGGACTAGGTTCCTTTTCTGAGTTGCTGCTTGGATTTAAGGATCTCTTTAGCTCCTTCCATCTCCAATATTTGAGTCTACAGACCCTGCAGATTTCTGCCATTCGTTTATTTTTCCACTGCATCACCCAACCTGACCCATAAAATTGGATTTTTTTTCAACTTCTCAGACATCACTGACAACACTGCCATATTTGAGTTCATTCCATCAGTTTTCTTGAAACATGAACTCACCTTTCTTATTGGAAGTTGTAGAGTCTATTTTTTTTCCTTGAAAGAAAAGAAATTTAAAAGGAAAGCATTTAACCCAGACCTTTGGGTATACAGAACTAATATATCCCTTTGAGAGGACTTTTCATATTTCCAGCAGAGGCAGCTGGATGGAATGCTGGGGAGGCTAACTGTTCCCTTCCTCCCTCTGTTCTATTAATTGGTGTGAAATCTCTAGCACCACCACAGACCTGGGACCTGATC
The DNA here is from genome assembly GCA_029783875.1 of Phataginus tricuspis. Classification (NCBI taxonomy): domain Eukaryota; kingdom Metazoa; phylum Chordata; class Mammalia; order Pholidota; family Manidae; genus Phataginus; species Phataginus tricuspis. Next base: position 1,902,875 of record JAQQAC010020790.1, on the reverse strand, counting down.
CACAGCCTTGCACGCCCTTGTGTTGGGGCTTTGGGAGAGCTGAACAACTCACTAGGGCCACACAGTTGTGGTACCTGGGGTCAGGCACTGTGCTTCATAGGGTCGGCTTGTTTGAGCAGTCTTAAACCCCAGATTATTAGGTTCCCTAGACTCTCAGGGTGGGACCTGCAGAGCTAGAGGGAAAATAAAGAGACAGAGGGAGTGCTTTCGAGATGGCGTAGATGGAATAGAGGGAGCCCCCAGCTAGATGCCTAAGCAACCATCGGAAGTTCCTGAATAAATGGCCCATTTAAGAAAATTCCTCTCTAATGTGTGATTAATTCAGGCTATTTTGTGCTGCTGGCAGATTGGAAAAGGGGAATGTAATCTTATAATAACTTTTCAGTTGATGGGCTGCAGGTGAACTCAGGTTTGATTTGAAGCAAAAAACCATGCCGTGAAGAAAAATGTTTATAGTTGCCATTTGGCTTAAAGAGCCCTGGGGCTCCCATCTTTATTATGAAATATAGTCTTAGAACAAAAATATTTAGTTGCACTTCTGTAAATTAAAATCTAGTTTCTCCTTAGGCTTATGATTTGAAGCTAAGTTTCTGACTGAAGTGAGATAATTGAAAGGAAAACAGAAGCAAGAGAATGATAAATGTGGCCCACAGCCTTGGCATACGGAAAACCCCCAGCTATTTTTCTTCTGCTCAGCAGAGGCTGTAGATTTATCATCAGGACCGCAAACATGTTCAAGGGGGGCAAAGAAAGAAGTTACAGCATCTGTCACAGAGAAGCAAAGGAATATTCTTATAGGGATATTCCATTTAAAGAATTGCTTTTTATTGTCCTTTGAGTTGCTTTTTGTTCGTTTAGTGAGCTACACTGAGTTCAAAGATAGCTCTGCCCTTACAACACTCGGAGTATGAAGTGATATTCTTGGCACCTTGACACAGCGGGCTGAGATAGTAATTACATCATCCGTACCTGTCAGAAGCCGGGCCGCCGAGTGGAGGGGCTGGTGGGGATGAAAGGCTCAGCAACTCTAATTAACTACGGCTCACTCAATGGTCTCTGACCATATAAATTGTACTGACTCCATGGAGCCTGTAGTAGTATATGAGATGAATGGTGCCATAATAGGGGAGGAAGTCAAAAACCATTTATTTTTATACATAGAAAAATTAAGAGGCAGTGATAGTTTAAGAATAGATGTAAATATTGAACAACACGAGCTTGTGAGAAACAATAGAAAGTCAATAACAGTTCTAGTTGATTATTCCTTTCAGCTCCAGACTCCGCCGTCAAGTGATTTTGTTATTTTTTCCTTCTCCACTTGCCCCACGGAAGGAAAAGAAGAAATCAGTCAGGTCTGTGTATTTCAAGTTGATACTGTTAATTTGCTGACTTCATTTTAATGAGCTGAAGAGCAGCTGCAGCAGGGCCCCCCTTCCCCGAATGCGCTGGGTTGCTGGTACTTTACAGAAATAGGACACTCTTCTCTGGGATTCTTTGGCATATGAATAATTCTTTTATATTTCACACTTATCAGTACCATAGGTTTAATTTCACGCAAGACTTCTTTTTTCTAAGTGGTTTTAAGTAGTTTCTTTGGGCTAAATTCTGAGCTCCTTTGCACCCTCAACCTAATCGAAAAGGAGCACATGGCACATTTGTGCGGAAATCATGGCCTCTGCTCGGCCTCTGTGCCTTGGCGAGAGATGCTAAAGCTGCTCCCAGAAACCGGGTCCCTTTATCTTAGTTTTGCTGTTTCCTTACTTTTTCCCCTCCTGGTCTGTTCTGAAAGCGTCGGTGAAGATGGAGAACTTTGGCGGTCGGATCAGGCCAAGCTAGGCGGTCAGCCTCCAGCCCCCTTCACTCGGGAGGAGGCGCCAGTGTGTAAGGGACCAGTTTAGACCAAGGGGGACCAGAGCCCTGTAACCGTGAGGATCAAAACGTGGTCAGCATCGCTCTGCCTCACAGGTTCTGTAGGGCATGATTGTTTAAAATATGTAGATGATATGATCCTCTTTTTAATTAAAATCTTATGTAAAACCTCAATGCTCAGCATTCTCCTCTTGCACCTGTGTAGCCTCATTCCTTCCAGGCTCAGGCCCTGCAGAGGGTGGGGCTCAGGGCTCCCACCCTCAGCGGCCAGAGCAGCTCCCACCCTCAGCGGCCAGAGCAGCTCCCACCCTCAGCGGCCAGAGCAGCAAGGCCATTATCTCCTCTGCTGTAGTTTCATGTGGAAGATCTCATGTGAAGAATCTCGTGGCTTAAAGATGTTTTAAGATCACTGCTCTAGAACAATGATATACATGAATTTTTAGAATTGTGCATCTCATTTAGTAAAAGACATTTTTGAGCATACTCTCAATACATTTATTTTTCTATACAGGTAGCACTTTACCAACATATTATATGCATTTAAAATGGCCAGAAATTGGTTACTTAAAAGTGCGTTAAGTAGAAGGTGTAATATTTTCTCCCTGTACCCTGGTGGGTCATCTGTGTATGCTTAGCCTCCATTTTGCAGACCATTCCTAGAGTTATATTCATATATTCCTAGTAGGCTGCTTACTATCACAGTAGCCTCAAAGTCTTGGTGACTTAACATAATAAACACACACACTCTGTGGGTCCTTGTCCAGCTTCAGCAGGTGCAGGGCTCTGTCCCTGCAGGAACCGGGGCCTTTCCTTGGTGTGGCTCTGCCATTTCCCAGGAGCTCATCCCCCTGCACCTCTAGCTGGGAGATGGGTCAAAAGGTAGTGCAATGAATTGGGTGTGTACGTGAGGGGGCGGTTGTGCGCCAGATCTGCAAATGGCTTTTGTTACTTCCTTCCCTATTTCACTGGCCAGGGCTCAGCCACATGGCCACATCTGAGGAAAGCTGTGAAATGTGTTCAGCTGTGGGACCAGGAGGAAAGCAGGATCTGATGAATTTCTGCAGTGCTTTTGCCACCAGAATAATGCTACAGTGAAGGAGGTATTCTCTTCTGCTCGAGTCAAGTGTCTCCTTGACTTGAAGTCTCACTGTTACTTCTAGTTTGTTGATTGACGCATTTAGAGAAGCTGGTATGTGCCTGTTTTTCACTAAGAGATAATGTTCTGCTGATTGTAAGAAAAATCCATCTGAGGGGCTCACTAAGGAGGGTTTTGTTTTTCTCATGTCATAAGTGTGGCAGTAGGCAGCCCAGAGCTGGTGGGGCCTGCTGGAGGGGGTCATCAGGCACCCAAGCTCTTTCCAGCTCCCATTTCAGTGTTCTTATCTCTGAGTTTTATACTCATTGTCACCAGATGGCTGGTCTTGTTTTTCTTCAAACAAGATGAAGGATGGAGGGCAGAATGCAAAATGCAAATGTCAGTTGAGTCTGTCCCGTTTAGCAAGTCCCCAAGAGGCCCGTTCTGGTGGGGTTGGCTCATATCTTCTTGACCATCACTGTGTTCTGTGACCAGCACATCCAGCCATTGCTGCAAGAGTATCTGGGAAATGGATTCTTTTAAGCTGGGCATGTTGTCAATATGAAACAATTAGGGGTTCTATTACTTAGAAAAGAAAGCTTACTATCTGCATCCATTTGGTAGTTTAAAAATCTCTGCCTAAGTCCAGCCTTGTGAAAGGAGGCTTTATGCTACCAAGCTGAGTGTATGCCAAGGCCTAAGTTTTGCTTTTCCAATTTTTTGTCAAGTTCAAGCTGGTTACTATGATCTCTTATAATGGGTGTTCTAAACTAAGCAGTATTTTCTTTGAGGTTGAAATTCTTTACATGTGTATTTCCTCTTAGTTAACTATAATATAAACTTTTTTTTTAATATAAACTTTTTGAAACACATTTTCTAGTTAATAGAAACACAAGAATTTAAACCTCACTCTTGTGTTGACTACCAAATGTGTGACACAGAGTAACAGGGATACACCTGCTAGTCGTGTTCCCCAGTACTGATCTCTGCAACAATCCAGTTCTTCAGGAAGCACGTGCTTGGTATTAGCTTGTTCTCTACACAGGTCTTGTTATTACACATTTAGAGAATATGCAGGACTAACAATGACATGGAGAAATTTTTGCCACCCTAATTGACATTGCTACTTGGAGGCCCTGTTTGATATGACTTTGGTGGCAGGGGAAAGTGTGTCTCTTTTAAAAACCTGAGAATAAGCTCCTTAGCAGACTTTGAGAGATATAGGATCTTCCTCCCAGTTTTTGTTTTTTGTTTTTGCCCTAGCTGCTAGGAGGCTCGTGAAAAATGCCTTATTTCAGATTCCTGATAAAATTTCTTCCTTTTTTTCTCTAAACAGCTTCTAATACCTTTTCTTAATTTCACTTTTAATCATCTGCTGTTCTATATGGATCATAAGCTGCCTTTTGAATTATAGACAGAGTGGTAATGACAAAGTAAAAATAAATGAGGAAAATCCAGATTATTTATTAATGTCTTTCTTATTCTATCAAAATCCTTTCCTTTGGTGGGGAGTAATTTAGGCTGTCAAATTTGTTTTAAAGTCTTTGGAGTACAGAATGGCAGTTTCACTTTGGAAGTAAATAAATAACCTACTTTCTTCAATCTGTTCATCTTTCTGCATTTTAACTAGAGTTTAAATCTTTAGGGGCATTGGCATGAATGAGTAATTACCACCAAAATGAATGGTGGTGATGTTTATTTCTATGATGGTTTTTCTTTTATTTGAACTCTCAGAGGAAAGCCACATTTATCTCAGTCACAGAACTTGGAAAGGTGGGGGCATTAAAAATTTCCCTTCTTTCAAAATAGTGAATTTTAGATGTGACAGGCAATAAGTTATGCTCAAGGAAACACAACAGTGGTGTTAATAGGGAATGTAATTGAACTATAATAGGTACCAGGTGGGAGAAGAGTTCATATAGTAGATGCTCAAAACATGTTTGTTGAATGGATGAATAAGAAACAGCCTTATTGCTGATATGGAGACATTTTTAGTCATCTGGATAGTCCCAACCCACAAAGACTTTAGGAGCGATAAGACACATGTTTTAATGACACCCACATAGGCAAATCTTGTCCATCAGGTAGGATGTGTGCAAGAGAGTGGTCCCGTGATAGGACTGTAGCAGGAAGGGGGTCCCTTCCAGGTCTAGTATACCATACTTTTACTCCTGTCCCCATGGGGGTTACCGAAGGGTCTATATATAGTGCTACTGGAGGTGCATGCACTGGCCATAATGATAAAACTCCCGGTAAGATGCTCCTACCTTCTGGCCGTTCAGGATATACTACTGTGACCTTTGGTGGCCACTCTGCTGTTATTCCAGGAACACACAGGAGGCCACTTTCCAGGCCTTGTCCCCAAGGTGCCAGGAGAGCCAGCCATCATTGGTCCATGTGTCAAAAGGTCCAAGGCCATGTCCACACAGTGGAGTCTCCAGGGTTCAGTGCAGTTGGTGCTGGCAGCAGGATGTTATTCTGGTGGCTGAACCTTGGCTTCAGTGATTCTTCCTTGGTTTGTACTTGCAGTTGTATAGGGGAGGCACCCATATGTGTTAACATGTCTGCAGGGCTCAGGGCTCCCTTTCGGGGTCTCTTGTTCAAATGCCATAGCACAGTCCATAAGCGGACTGACCATCCCCACAGACTATTAGTATCTGACCTTAGTCCGGATTTTAACAAGCCCTTGTGCCTCTCTGTCATGCCTCGTGCAGCAGGATTGTATGGCACATGAAACTTCCACTTGATTCCCAGCTGTCGCACCCATTCTTGCAGTGTATGTCCAGTAAAATGGGTGCCCTGATCACTCTCAGTTACCCGTGGTCGGCCATAGGCAGCAAAGAGACGCTCCAGGCCTCTTTTGGTCTTCCGCTGGTCTGCATCGGTAGTCATCAACACCAATAGGTCATATTGACAGTATGTGCCCTTGATTGGATGTGGTGAAGTTGATGCTTTACTTCTGTGATCTTTCTCGCCCAAACACGAGACTAATCATGAGGAGAGCATCAGCCAAATCCCAACTGAGGGACATTTCACAAAACACCTGATTAGTTCCCCTCCAAACCGTCAAGATCATTAAAAACAAAGAAACTCTGAGAAACTGTAACAGCTAAGAGGAGCTTAAGGAGATGTGAAGAGTAAATGCAGTGCGGCATCCTGGACGGGATCCCAGAACAGCAACAGGACATTTAGTTAAAAACTAAGGCAATCTGAGTGAAATATGGGCTTTGGTTAATAAGAATGTATCAATATCCGTTTATTAATTGCAATAAATAAGCAATACTAATGTAAGATGTTAATAAGAGTGGAAAGTGGGTGCGGGATATGAGGGAACTCTGTTCTATCTTTGCATTCTTTTTTTTTTCGGTAGACTTAAAACTGTTCTAAAAAGTAAAGTTTACTTTTAGAAAAAGGCAAGGTCACAGAGCTGGTAATGAACATAGCCAGGGTTCACTTCCCTGTGATCTAACTATATTCCCTGCTGTTAACCTCTGAACCACCAGGTGAGGTGTTCCTTAAGGCTGTTCTTGGAAGATAGGACAACATTCCAAATTCCAGGGCTCAAACTTGGCCCAGTAAGTGCAGATCTAGGCCTGACTCATGGCAGTCTTAACACCACAGAGGACCAATCTGGAAAACCTCCAGTGGTCACAGAGTGCTGTAGGAAGAATTTTCTAACCAGGCTGGATCAGAATAATAGGCAGGGGCTAATGGGGTGTCAGGACACTCCCAACACTCAGACCTGGGTCGGTCTGAGGCTGCAAGTGAGGCCAGTTCCCCAACAACTCGTGCTGAAAGAAGGGAAAGGCTCACTGCTGAGGCCTGGATGGCGCTTGCCTCAGTCTCCTCCCGTTGAAACTGCACCTATGAATTCTGCTGTGCTTGTCCTCCCTAAACTGTTCTGATCCTCCCAAAACATTGACCTTGGCAGCAGGAAGTCAGCAGTGGAAGAGCGTGGGCCTTAGAATGGAGGGGTCGGCGTCCTGGCTCTGCTGGGCATGGTTTGTGACTCAGGCCAGGTATTCAACCTCTTAGATGTCCAGTTTGCTCCTCTAAAAATGTGATAGAAATTCTTACCTCTTAGAGTTGTGAATAATGAAAGAGAAAGATGAGAATGAAAGCGCCCAGCTCAGTGCGTGGCACGTAATAATGCTAAGAGTTAGTTTCTTTTTCTCCTTCCCTTTGTCCTCTTTATGGGGTCATAACTCATGTCTGATGTCATTAGTAAGTGCTGGTTTCAGTCTTTTCTATTAGTTAAATATGACCGTGTTCCTACAAGACCATGCTCTATGATGGGAAGAATCGTGTTTAAATTCATCTTTGTATTTCCAGTGTCTGAAACAGAGCAGGATAGGTTCTGAACAAATGATCAATTTAACTGAATTGAATTGAATTAAACTAAATTGAAAAGGCTGGGTGTTCTTCAAATGATGCTTACTTTTAGGGAATTAGATAAAAGTGGATGAGCTTATCTGATGATCTATGGAAGCTGCTAAGGCTTTCTTTGTACCTAGGTAGATATTGTCTTGACAAACATACTGACATTTGTTTTCATTGGTTGATGAAGGACTTTGATAATCAACTGTTAATAAAATGCTTCTGAGTTAATAGAAATCAGCTCACCCCTACACTGGTGCCCCTGTATCAGCCTGGGCTGATCCAGCTTGGGGGGCAGAAAACAAAGGCAAGCCAAACACTGGTGATTAGCACAGATGGGCTGGCCAGTGGGCCAGTGGTTGATGACCCCTAGCTGGACGCCCTGGGCAGATTCACTTGGCTACTAGCCACAGAAGGCACTGACGCTATGTTTTGGCCCCTGTGAGGCACAGAGTAGAGGCCTCATTGAGGTGAGGCAAGTGGGCATGATGCTGACATGCTTCTGTTAATTTGGTAGCAGCATTCCATGCAATTGATAAGCATGCTTTGAGTGCGTGTTGTTAGCGAAGCATCATCACAGACAAGTGGATGTGATATCCAAGCCATGGCTCCTCCAGAGCCAGTCACTGCCTTCTCCATTATCCAGTGAGTGGACCAAGTTTCCACCTTACAGAGGGACTTAGTGGGCTCTGGGGGGACATAGGCTCTGGGGTTCTGGCGCCACTGACCACCTTGGACCGGGTGGCTCATCTCTCTGTGCCCCAGTTAATGCCGCTGTCTGTGTATTATTTTGATTCTTAGTTGCAGTGAGTACTCACAACAGTGCTTTATAGAGGCTCCTAGCACAGCGCCTGGCACAGCACTTAGGAAACGGGCTGTTTTAAATCTTGGCAGTCCTTATTCCTTTACTCGTGAAGCAATCTGTCTGTGTTTCAAGATTGAATTTACTTACTAGTTGTGCTGTTCTCACGGTGAACATCAGTTTCACATGATTTATGTTTATTAATGCTCTAGGAATGGAAAGGCTGGTTGTTCTTGGACACGGAAGACCTAGTACATTTAGTTGTGTTAGTCAAGAAGAGGGTGGTAATTAGAGAATTTTATCAAATCTGTATCAGTAATTACAAAATATAGCTTGAACTATTATTATCATGACTTTAAAGGAAAGTCACGTTATTGATAGCATGCTTATTAACTCGGTGGGAATGACACTTAATTAAAAACCAGTGGGAGGCTGCCTCTGGGTTTCCTATACAACGTGAACCAAAGCGTTTGCTGCAATGCGGAAGTGTGGTAATAAATGCCTCTTATTTAATCTGGGCGTTCTGTAACTCCGCAGTGCTTATTTATGTGATAGATGGTTATCATTGATCTCTCATAAGTTATTACTACTGTCCATTTAAAAAGAGACCTTGGTCACTTTTATTATAGTGTATTTGAAAGACTGTAGAGGGAAATATTGGAAAGCATTGCTTCCTGGTTACCATCTTCATAAACCTATAAAGTAACTCAGAAAATGTTTTTTCATTTCATTTTGGCTGAATAGACCATTTCCTAGTGAGATGATTCTGTTTTGTTATCAAGCAGAGGTACATGTTAAAATTCATGGGACAATAAGCAGAAATAGCCAGAGAATAAATTCATAAGAGAAATTTTGGAGTCTGTGAATTTGAAGTACATTCCAAGACTGAAAATTGGTAATAACAGACCAGAATTGGTTGTGGATATATTTATATATGAACCAGATGAATGGCTAGAAATCTGGACATCAAGAATTAATTTCAGACTGTTTATATCATTTCACCTAAAACAGATAAGAATATTCCTATTCATCTGATAAAGGGAATGAACTTAGAAATACGATTTCCTCTCTAGTTATCTGGGAGTACATGGCGGAGTTCACAAATACTTTTCTAGTAATGTTTGTTGGAATTTCTCTACAAGTGCAGTTTTCATCCACATACCCCACATTCCTCACTGTGTTGGCACATGAGTGCCAGACTAGCCGCTCTCCTTGTTTTGTCTTGCCTGGACTCAGGTGGGAGCAGATCTCACTGCTATTCTCATTTTGCAGAGACTCACAGTCCAGTCCATCCTGCCCAGCCATGTGGGTAGATCAGCTTTGCCAAAGATCCATTCTGAACACATCACACCCCTTCCTCTCCCCAGATACACAGAGCACATTTCTTCCCACAGTGACTTAAGAACAGACTTCTCCCTCTTTATGATATAGCCCAACTCACCCTTTCCTTCATACATTGCAAAAATCTTCGACATCCTCCATTTTCTATCCAAACGGGGTTCACCTTGTTTCCTGAACACACATGCCCTTTGCATTCCTGCCTCTCTGCCTTTGTTTCCCCTGCTGCTTCAGGCTGAAACACTTCCTTTTTTATCCCCATCTTCATCTACTTATGCCCTGTCCACTGGGAAAACAGCTGTTAAGTGCTAACTCACGGTATGTTCAACAATACTTTTTTTTTTTTGCTTTTATTAGAAAAGTCATAAAACAACATTATAGATAATTTGGAAAATAGAGAAGAAAAAATTACAGCAAAGTCTATGGTGTAATTATTAATAGTGCCATTTTAAATTTCGGGAAAATTGTAGATTCTCATGCAGTTCTAAGAAATAATACAGAGAGATCCCGTATAGTCTTAACCCAGTTTACCTTAGTGGAAACATCTTGCATAATTATAGTTCAGTATTACAAGCTGGAAATTGGCATTGCTGCAATCCATTGGCCTTATTCATATTTCACCAGTTTTATATGCAGTCATTTTAATGTGTGTGTCTGTGTGCACAAGTGTGCATGTGGGTGGTGCACGTGTGTATGTAGTTCTGTGTGATATTTTCACATGTGTAGTGTTGGTGTGACTCCTGCCACAGTCAAGACACAGAGCAGTTCTATCATAAGGATCCCTAGGTGCCCCTCCATAGCCACAGCCACCTGCCTCCCTAACCCTCCCTAATCTCTGGGAACCACTAATCTGTTTTCCGGCTCTATACTTCCGTCATTTCAAGAATGTTATAGGGAAACAGAATCATACAATAAACAGCAACCTTTATAATTAGACTTGTTCAGGTGTTTGCTGGGAAGTGTGTGATGTAGGCCCCTCTTCTGTCTTCCTCATTTTCAAGACAGTCTATGCTGCTCTCTGTTGCTTTACAATGGAGGCCATGCAGAGATAGTATGTGATGGAATTTAAGTTCCTGGGAGTTGGCAGAAGTTTTAGGGAGCACTTTGACTTCCAAAGAGCACAGATTTGGTGGACTTTTGAGTCCATCATATGTAGATCTCTGAGGGGCAGAGGGGCACATTGCATTAGACAATACTCGACATGGAGTACAGCCTCGCCACAATGCATGCCCTGTCCACTGGGAAAAACAGCTTAAACACTGTGTAAGCTCAGCCTCCTCATCTGTAAAATGGGGATGATAATAATGTCAACCTCATAGGGTTGAGGCAAAGATGAAATGTTTCTGGCACATAGGGTTTGAAACATAGTAGTTTCTTAGATGTTGACTATTTAACAAAAATCTGTAGGACTGCTATATGCCGGGAAGTGCTGGGAATCAGATACAGTGGCGACCAAGGCTAGATGCACCGCTGTGCACGATCCACTTTCAGTTAAGTAGCATGTGTTTGCAGACAACATTTGGAAGCAGGACTAGAGCATAATCTAGTTTGATCTACTTTACAAAAGTAGAGATTTTCAGTAGAATCATACTCTGGCTAAGGTCGTTTTTATAAACCCAAAGTATCCTTCCTTTATTACCATTTAGCAATCCCTTCCATGTTGTTAATTAACAAAGACTGCCATCCCTTGCCCCTAAGGTGCCAGAGAATAGGAAGAAGTTTTGCATAGCACCTTTAAAATCATCTAGTCTACAGCTTTCCTGGGTGATCTTTTTTAGAAGGCACACCATTCAAATAGCAGCACTCAGCCAGATGTTGATTCTCTGTTTATACATTCTTAGGGAAAAACTAAATTTAGACTAATGATGAAAGACATATGCAAACTTAGTATTATTGTAATAAATACCTGTTAGTGCCTTTCTTATTTTAAATTTCACATTTTATCAATCAGTGCTTAATCTTTTCTATTTTGTTAACTTATGTACCAGGCAGGCCCACATTCTATTGCCTGTTCCCTTCTCCTGTTTGATCAAAGCCATTAATTATCGCCTACCTTTTAGAAGAAAAATGTTAATTGCTTTTTTGATCTTTAGCTCCTTCATCTGTAAATTAGAACTAAAATCTAACTTTAACCTCAGGATTATTCTGGGGAACAGATATGCTAGAATATGTGACAGAACTGGTAAAAAGCAAAGGGCTTACAAATGTGAGATATCATGAGAATAGCAAAGAGAAATGAGCACACACTTGGGTCCAGACTGTCCTGGGTTCAAATCCCAGCTCTGCCACCTTGTGCTGGTTATGTGGCTTGGAACAAGTAACCTAACTACTTTGCACCTCAGTTTCCCGACATGTCAGACAGGAATGCCATTCCATATGCATCTGGCTCTCTTAAAAGTTATGTTCTGGTTACTCTCCATGTGCCCTTCCTCCCTGCCCCAATCCTTCCTCTGCCTTTCTCTGTGCCTTGAGAATCTGATCCCTGTGGGTGCATCACCCAGGCTCCCTTGCCAGTTGGCTGCCAATTGAAGTTGGCCAGTGGGAGGCACTGACAGATCAGAGGTGACAGGAAAGAGACGCTGGGCACTTCTTTGCTTTCTCCAGCTTCAGTGCCTAGTCTCTGGCAAGGATTGTGTCCTTCTTAAACAGCACCCTGCACAGCCCCTCCCTGACAGTTGCAGTTCTCTCTGGGCTCCATTATCGTCTCCTGGGGCAGGTGGGAGTGGGGGTGACAAGTTCCCTGTTGCTAGTCTCTGGGTGCCTCCCTTAACCCTGTCTGTACTCTATACCCTTCATAAGGTCTTTTCCTGGGAACCAGCTACACTGATTATTATTCCTGTTGAATAATAATCAGGCAGGAAGGGATTACATTTAAACATAAATGAACATTATCTAGCTTTGGGTCTGGCACAAAATAATAAACACTTGTGTTAGGCTCTCATTTGTCCACACCGTTTCACTTTGCTTCTGTGCAGAGAGTAACTTCCGTTCATTCCTCGTGGTTGGAATGAAATCCGCCCTTTTACACTGACCCCCACACACAAAACACGGTGGGCCTGGTCCCTGCCGCAGAGATGACGCCTCCACAGATTCCGTACAGCCAACCCTTAGAGCCCCGCTCCCACCCCAGTTCGTAAACTATAACGATGGGTACTTAGTGCTGAAGATCACCTGACACTTAGCCTGGCCTCTGCTGGAGATTTTATAGTCTGCTTTTCGATTGAGAACTTTTGTTGTTGTTTTTAAGACCTAGACTCTGAACTAAAAGGTACCTGGGCTCATGTCCTTCAACTTCCTTCCAATCTCAATAGACTCATGGCAGATGGATATCTAGGCCTTTCAAGCACTAGATAATTAAGGAATATGATTTGGAGAAAAAATAAAAACAAGCTCACCTCCTGCCCCCATGAGATCTAGATGTGAATTGAGCTGCTGTCATTTGAAGGCCTTTTTAGTTAGGTCTTTCTTCTTCCTTTAAATGATTGAGCGCGGTTAACTTGATAAATCTCTTCTGGTGATCACAAATGATTTTTATATTATATAATTTCCAGGAGGAAGAAGGTGGGCAAATAATGAAGTCTTGTGATCAGAAACAAATCATATGATTGCCAGTTGATTGATTAGTATATGATTGATGAGGGTCTAACTGGAGTCTGTTTCCTGCTTTGGGTGTTTAGATTCCTGGGATTTTAGAGACGGCAGGGGACTGCCTGCCTACCAGTTAATTCCTCCTGCTTACAGACAAGGCAACTGAGGCCCGAAGACAGGAGCTGACTTGCTTATCTGGAAAGATGTTGTTGTTAGTTTTCAAAGATAGTGAATTCAAAAGCATAACCTTAAGTGTGTCTATTGACTTCTGGACCTTGAGTATAGAGAAATGTTCCATTTCCACTGACTCCTTTGGAAAGAAAAACAGACGTGGCAGCATGCTGACCCACATGACCCTCAATTCAAAAGTGAGAAGAAACTCCTGGTGTGCATCTGGGTATTTATGGGCACTTGCTTGCTTTGCTTTGGTTTTTTGCTCACGAGCTCTGAGAACTATCTTTGGTTTCAGTTTCCTGTACATTTGTATTTGTTCATCCTTTTATTATTATTTTTTCTTTAAAGCACTATTTTTGGCCTATCCATGTCATTTGCTTGTATGAAAAATTATAAATTTCATAAAAAAAGAGAAGTATGCAAGAAAAGCAGAGCCCTTTTATTCGTCAGGTATTGCTGACATCAGGTCCAGGTCGCATGAGGTTCTCAGAGGAAAGCAAAACAGACTGAGTGAGATCTGAAAAAGAAGTATTTGCCTCCAAAATTCTTAGATACCCTTCAAAGATGAAATCAGTAAATATTTAATTAAACGTCTAGAAATACCATTATGTCAGCTTCATTAAGTGTTCAATTTAGTGTGTATGAGAATTTCATTATATTGTATAACAATTGAAGGTGAGATGTTCTCCTTTTATATGTTCCCAAGTATGCATGATAATTGCCAAGGAGTCACTGATATACTAAATTAAATGAAATTTGGAGTCAAACATTTTTCAAGGTAAAATTGTAAATTAAATATTTTCATGTTCATGTTTATTTTCATTTTCCTGCAGAGAAAGTTATATTTAATGTGTGATGTGGGTGCGTTATGATATTATTTATGTCATGTGAGCTGAGGCCTCTAAGAGTATCAAAATACATAGGATCTGGAAGGGACTCAAAACGTGGGCAGGGATGACAGGGGAGGTGGGAAAAACATTTTGTAGTTTGCTAGAGTGGGGTTCTCTAACAGTGCCCCGCTAATGTTAAAGTGACCGTAGAGTGGAAGGGGGTGTGGTCACTGTTTCTGCCAGCAGGAGTATATGAGTTACCTATTGCTGTATAACAAATTGTCACATAGCTTAGTAGCTTAAAACAACACCAGAACCACACTTCTACAAAAAGCCTATACATCCTCCTTCCAGTGGCCTTTTCTGTCCTTCCCTCGCACCCTCAGCACAGTTGGCTTGCTAGCACGGATGGTTACTTTTTCCCTAAAATGTGACATAAACTTGCCTTACTTGGCAGTAGTCCATGCAGAGGAGGCACCCCACTCCTATAAGAAAAAATTACCTGCACCTTGTTCCATTCCCTTGTGTCCTTATGAGCAATTGGGAAACTGTTCTTATAAAGCAACAAAACTCATGAATTCAGAGCCAATAATGACCTTATTTGTTATCCAGCACAGATTGCATTTTCATGCTAATAGGGGGCAATACTGTGTCAGCCCAGGGTTGTAAGAGTTGTAGGGATTTCAGTCACTAAGACAAGCCCACTTGGGAAGATATTTGGGCATATTATGACAAATGCAGCTGTAAGAAATTACATTTGTAGGACAGTTAACTTGTGCTCATGGGAGCAGGAAACTCTGGCCAAAAAGAAAAGACTGTCTTCTGGGAATTTTATGAAGCCAATTGAACTAGTGCTTATCTTTATGCCTTTGGCAGCCCTGCTGACTGCACCATCTTTCAACTCATACTTTCTCCTAGATTTTTAATCTTTTCCTTTGGATGTGGCATTTCTTGCAAGGTTTACTTGGTATCTGTCTCTGGTCTCCCCATAACTGTTTTCCTTTCTGGATAAGGTTTCCCTGTGTCATCCATACTTTCCTGGCATCTGATCTCAGCCTGACCCTAATTTTGACCTAGCTATCCCCTCTAGGCACTGAAAGTTATAGGTACTTCACCTCAGTAGGCAACCCCATGCTGGAAATAATTGGACTGTGTGATTAAGACAGCATTGCTAGCTACTGAAACAAAATCTCAGCAGCTTTACACCATAAGAATTTATTTCTTATTGACACAACAGGGTAATGCAGGCATTTCTGGTCAAGTGGCTCTCCCATAGATGCAGTGATGTTGGGACCCAGGCACCTGCCATCTTGGGGCTCAACCATCTTTAACACACAGTTTCCTCCATCACTATGTATATTTGCATCAAGCCATTGAAAGGGAAATGTGCATAAAAGATTTTATAGGCTGAGCTTGGAGTAATGCTCATCACTTCCCACTTTGGCTACACCCAAACGCAAGGGAGTCTGGGAAATGTGATCTAAGTGACAGGAAGATGGGGGAAATCTAGCTACCAATTTTTGCCACATGGAACCTTTGGCAGCTATGAATCTATGCCCACATGCATGTCAGGAAAACTAAGTGGGCAGCACCTTGAAGAAAAGGACAGTAACCAACCGTTTATTTTTTGAACATTTATGCAGAACTTATGTTCCAGATACTGTTCTAAGAGCTTTTCAGATAATAACTTGGTTAATTCCTAAACGACTCTGTGGAGTAGGTCCTGTTATTGTCCTTATTTACAGATGGGCACACCGAGGAACAGAGTAGTAAGAGGAGAGCTCCAGGTAATAGCACACCAGTAAGTGGCGGGCTTAACGATTTGAACGCAGGCATCTTGGCTTCAGAGTCTCACACCTCACCCCAAAGCTACACGGACTCTCCATCTTCATCAGCACAGGACTCTTTCATCAGGATAAAATATTTTTATTGATAAGGAATGTTTATTTTACTGTAGTATAGTTGATATACAATATTTCGTGTGTGTGTTTTCTTTTTTCATTATTATTTTTTATGACAATATCACTGATATAAAATATTATGAAGGTTTCACATGAGCAACACTGTGGTTACTACATTCACCCATATTATCAAGTCCCCCCCCACACCCCACTGCAGTCACTGTCCACCAGCACAGCAAGATGCCACAGAGCCAATACTTGTCTCCTCTGTGCTAAACTGTCTTCCCCGTGACCACCCCATACCACGTGTGCCAATCATAATGCCCCTCTGTCCCCTTCTCCCTTCCTCCCCACCCATCCTCCCCAGTCCCTTTCCCTTTGTTAACCGCTAGTCCTTCTTGGGTTCTGTGAGTCTGCTGCTGTTGTGTTCTTTCAGTTTTTGTTTTGTTCTCATACTCCACAGATTAATGAAATCATTTGGTACTTGTCTTTCTCTACCTGGCTTATTTCACCGAGCATAATACCCTCTAGCTCCATCCATGTTGTTGCAAATGGTAGGATTTGTTTCTTTCTTATGGCTGAATAGTATTCCATTGTGTATATGTACCACCTCTTCTTTATCCATTCATCTACTGATGGACACTTAGGTTGCTTCCATGTCTCAGCTATTGTAAATAGTATTGCAATAAACCTAGGGGTGCATATGTGTTTTGAATCTGAGATCTTGTTTCCTTTGGGTAAATTCCTAGGAGTGGGATTCCCTGGTCAAATGGTATTTCTATTTTTAGTTTTTTGAGGAACCTCCATATTGACTTCCACAATGGTTGAACTAGCTTACGTTCCCACCAGCAGTGTAGGAGGGTTCACCTTTCTCCACATCCTTGCCAGCATTTGTTGTTCTTAGTCTTTTGGATGCTTGCCATCCTTACTGGTGTGAGGTGATATCTCATTGTGGTTTTAATTTCATTTCCCTGATAATTGGCAATATGGAGCATCTCTTCATGTGCTTGTTGGCCATCTATATTTCTTCTTTGGAGAAGTGTATGTTCACATCCTCTGCCATTTTTTACTCGGGTTACTTGCTTTTTGGCTGTTGAGGCATGAGTTATTTCTATATTTTGGATGTTAACTCCTTTTCAGATATGTCATTTATGAATGTATTCTCCCATACTGTGAGATGCCTTTTTGTTTTACTGATGGTGTCCTCGGCTGTACAGAAGCTTTTTAGCTTAATGTAGTCCCACTTGTTCATTTTTGCTTTTGTTTCCCTTTTTGGTAGTTTTTTGATTACCAATTCAATTTCATTGCTGGTAATTGGTCTGTTCAGATTTTCTGTTTCTTCCTGGGTCAGTCTTGGAAGGTTGTATTTTTCTAGAAAGTTGTCCATTTCTTCTAGATTATTCAATTTGTTAGCATGTAATTTTTCATAGTATTCTCTAAAACTTCTTTGTATTTCTTTGCTCTCCATAGTGATTTTTCCTTTCTCATTTCTGAGTGCACACTCTCTTTTTTTCTTGATAAGTCTGGTGTAGAATTTATCTGTTTTTTAAAATTTTCTCAAAGAACCAGATCCTGGTTTCATTGATTCTTTCTGTTCTTTTATTCTTCTCGATTTTATTTATTTATGCTCTGATCTTTTTATGTCCCTCCTTCTACTGACTTTGGGCCTCAGTTGTTCTTTTTTTAGTTTCATTAATTGTGAGTTTAGATTGTTCATATGGGATTGTTCTTCTTTCCTGAGGTAGGCCTGTATTGCAATGTACTTCCCTCTTAGCACGGCCTTCACTGTGTCCCACAGATGTTGCGGTGTTGAATTATTGTTGTCATTTGTCTCAATATATTGGTTGATCTCTGTTTTTATTTGGTCATTGATCTGTTGGTTATTTAGGACCATGTTGTTAAGCCTCCATGTGTTTGTGGGCTTTTCTGTTTTCTTTGCATAATGTTTTTCTAGTTTCATATCTTTGTGGTCTGAGAAGCTGGTTGTACAATTTCAATCTTTCTGAATTTACTGAGGCCATTTTTGTGACCTAGTATGTGATCTATTCTAGAACATATTCCATGTGCACTTGAGAAGAATGTGTACCCTGCTGCTTTTGGGTGGAGTGTTGTGTAAATGTCTGTTAAGTCCATCTGTTCTAATGTGTTTTAAGTGCCTCTGTCTCGTTGCTTATTTTGTGTCTCGTTGATCTGTTCTTTGGAGTGAGTGGTGTGTTGAAATCCCCTAAAATGAATGCGTTGTATTTTTATTTCCTCTTTAATTCTGTTAGAATTTGTTTCACAAATTTGGATGCTCCTATGTTGAGTGCATAGATATTTATAATGGTTATATCCTCTTATTGGCTGACCCTTTTATCATTACATAATTTCCTTCTCTGTCTCTTGTTACTTTCTTTTGAAGTTCATTTTGTCTGATATAAGTACTGCAACTCTTGCTTTTTTCTCCTTTAATAACTTCTTTATTATTTCCATGAAGTATCTTTTTCCATCCCTTCACTTTTAGTCTGTGTATGTCTTTGTGTTTGAAGTGAGTCTCTTGAAGGCAACAGATAGATGGGTATGGCTTTTTTATCCATTCTGTAACTGTATGTCTTTTGATTGGTGCACTGAGTTCATTTACATTTAGGGTGATTATTGATAGATATGTACTTATTGCCATTGCAGGCTTTGGATTCGTGGTTACCATTGGTTCAAGGGTAGCTTCTTTATTATCTAACAGTCTAACTTAAACCACTTAGTATGCTATTTCAAACACAATCTAAAGGTTCTTTTTTTCCCTCTCTTCTTTTCCTTTCTCCTACACTCTTTATATATCAGGTGTCATATTCTGTACTCTTTGTGTGTCCTTTGACTGACTTTGGTGGTAGTTGATTTAATTTTGCATTTGCTTAGTAGTTAACTGGTCTACTTCCTTTACTGTGGTTTTATTTTCTCTGATAACAGCTATTTAGCCTTAGGTGCACTATCATCTATAGCAGTCCCTTCAAAGTACACTGTAGAGATGGTTTGTGGGAGGTAAATTCCCTCAACTTTTTATTATCTGGACATTGTTTGATCCCTGCCTCAAATTTAAATGGTAATCTTTCCGGAGAGAGCATTTTTGGTTGGAGGTCCTTTTGTTTCATTGCATTAAACACATCATGCCACTCCCTTCTGCCCTGTAAGGTTTCTGCTGAGAAGTCTGATGATAGCCTGATGGGTTTTCCTTTGTATATGATCTTTTTTCTCTCTCTGACTGCTTTTAATAGTCTGTCCTTGTCCTTGATCTTGCCATTTTAATTATTATGTGTCTTGGTGTTGTCTTCCTTGGGTCCCTTGTGTTGGGAGATCTGTGCATCTCCATGGCCTGAGAGACTATCTCCTTCCCCAGATTGGGGAAGTTTTCAGGAATTATTTCCCATAAGAGACTTTCTATCCCTTTTTCTCTCTCTTCTTCTTCTGGAATCCGTATAATGCGAATATTGTTCTGTTTGGATTGGTCACACAGTTTTTTAATATTCTTTCATTCCTAGAGATCCTTTTTTCACTCTGTGCTTCAGCTTCTTTGTATTCCTCTTCTCTAATTTGTATTTCATTTACCTTCTCCTCTACCTCATCTAATCTGCTTTTAAATCCCTCCACTGTATGTTTCATTCTGGATACTGTATATTTCAAAGTTTCTATCTCTTTCTTGAAATCCTCCCTGAGGACTAGACTATTTTTCTGTAGCTCCGTAGCATGTTTATTATTTTTATTTTGAAATATTTATCAGGAACATTGGTGATTTCAGTTTCACATAGCCCTCTTTCTGGTGTCTGTGGGATTTTGATTTGTACCAAGTTCCTTTGCTGTTTCATATTTGTTATGAAAAATATGGAATATTAACTTCATGTAGGCGACGCCTTCCAGTGCCCTGAAGGTCTATTCTCTGGGGCAGGGATGGGGATCGCAGTCAGTTGGTACTGGGAGGAAATAACTCTTTCCTGCTTCCTGGCCACAGTGCCAGCCTCCGCTCTCAGGGCCGGTGCGCTGAGCACCCAGGGAGCAGTCTCTGTGTCACACCCCTGTCGCTGCCATAGGCAGGGCTGCTTTCTGGCCTGGCACTATGGCAGGCTTAGCATATTTGTGATGCCGACCGGGAGGAAGGAGGGCAGGGTGCATATGAAGGTGGGGGCCTTGCAGCTGCATTTCCAGCCAGTGGTATGAAGAGCATGAAGCTCCTGAAAGTTCCCAACCTGCTGGGCTGAGTGTACCGAGATGATTTTGTCCACCTGTCCTTTCTCCTGAGCAGAAAGCTCTGTGTAATCCTTGCCCCTTTAGCAGCCCTCTCACTGTTGGGAAGTCTTTCAAAGCACCCACCTTTCTTTTGTCCCATAGTGGCTATTTGTGGGTACCTGTTCTCCACAGTGGCTGGAATCTCTGTCTTTCTAAATATTCCCCCTCTCTTTGCTTTCCAACCTCTCGTCTCCAGAGCACCATGTAATGCGGGTTCATGCTCCCAGCGTAGATCTCCAGGGGAGTGTATTTAGCAGTCCTGTTCTCCTGCTCCCTCCCCACTCTGTTTCTCTTCCTCTCACCAGTGAGCTGGAGTTGGGAGATGGCTTGGGTCCCCCCCGATTGTGGCTTTTCTATTTCACCCTTTTCCGTGAGGTCTTCTCTTTTCTCTGGATGTAGGCAGTCTGTCGCAGCTTCTTTCTCGTCGCTTTTTCAGGCTTAGATTTTCATAGTATATGTGGTTTTACAAGGGGATTTCTGTGTCACTTCCCATGCTGCCATCTTTAAGCCTTTCTCTGATGTGTAGTTTTATATTAATTTCAGGTATACATAGTCATTCAATAATTATATACATTGTGAAAGGCTGACCATGATAAGTGTAGGTACTGTCACCATGGAATGATATTACAATATTATTGACTATATTTCTTATCCTGTACTTTTCATCTCTGTGACTTATTTACTTTATAATTGGAAGTTTGTCCTTTATCTTCTTCAAGTATTTTGCCCACTCCCACTCCCCATCCCCTATGGCAGCCAGCAATTTGTTTGCCCTGTTTTTGAGTCTGTTTCTGTTTTGTTTGTTTGTTTTGGATAAGTGTCTTAGTACAGCACCCTGAGGAAAGAGTACTATACCCATTTTATGGATAATGCAATACAGTCTAGAGATGTTTAGGAACCTCCCCAAATAACTAGAAGAGTAAATTGCTGTGTCTCTGTGGGAAGAGTTCCACTTGAATTGAATTTGACATTTCTCATGGCCTCATATGCTTTCTTGATGGAACTTTGAGTATGTTCCCCTCAGAGAACATTTTGGTCCTATTTTCATAGGCAAAAATGTTAATATTTCATCTGAGCACAAGACTCATTTAATCCAAGAAGTGTGGGCAGAACTATGAATTAACTTCAGATGGTGTTACCATCAAGCTGTCACAAGTTCTTCAACATGGTATGAATTAACAGCACAAATGCTAAGAATATTTCTGTGTCAGATGATGCTAGACCACTGGTATTAAGGAATGCAGTAAGCTTTAGAAAATCCTTTGCAGACTCAGGTTTATTTATTGCTGAAAAATAATACATAGAGCTATTGATGTGACCTTCATACTTCTTTATGAGTGATGGTTACGAAGAGTATTAAAGAATAGTCCACAGCTAGTGATCTGACCTTTATACTTTATGTTGCAGTTTATGAACAATGCCTAAAGATCTGTCTTTTAAAGTTTTACCTTGAATTTTCAGATTTTTGTCAGAATCATCATAGGACAATGATGCCTTTAAAAATATTTAAAACTTGGGACAGTATCTCTACTGTAACATTTATGAAATAATTCAGTAATTTATTCTGTTCTTTATTTTTGACTTATTGATTATGTTAGTCCATTCAGGCTTCTATTACAAAGTACCAACTGGTAGCTCATAAACGAGATATTTATTATTTGCAGTTCTGTAGGCTGGGAAGTCTAAGATCGTGGGGCTGGCAGATTCCATGTCTGGTGAGGACGTGCTTCCTCATTGGTAGCCACCTCTCTGCACCCTCCCATGGTGGGAGAGGCAAGGGAGCTTTCTGACACATATTTTATAAAGGCACTGATCCCTCTCATGAGGGCTCTACCCTCATGACCTAATCATCTTCCAGGGGCCCCACCTCTTTCCTTTTCTTTTTTTCAAAGACGTTAATTTATTTTGTCTAAAATTGCTCATCATTACATTAATGAGTAAGGTGTGCTTTCAATTGAATTGGTTTATTTGATTAGTTACTTAATGTTGTTGACCCATATGAGTCACAAAACAGGGCATCATGTTGGGAGAAGTCCTTGGAATATGGAAAGTAAATATAATTATAATCCTCAGTTTAAACATAAGGAGTCAGAGACCTGAGATGCTCAGGGACTTGTCTGTGTCCCACAGCATCCAGGAGCAGCTTGAAGTCCAGTTTTTTTTCACAAGGACTCAGAATCTGGATTTTCTGCCTTTTCCTGTGGGCAGAGAGCTAATGTATATATATTCATGAAAATATCTTTAGCTGGAGTCAGTGCAGGATGTAAGAGTTTCTTCATGTTCTCAGAAATCTGTAATTTGACGCTTTTCATAAAGAACTTCATTCTCCTAGTAATACTTTAGAGTCAGTGTTACTGTTTTTCTTTTTATAGGTTAAAAAACCCTGAATTTTAGAGAGATTACATGACTTACCCAAGGGTTCCGAGTCAGAATACAAGCGTTTGTTCATCTAGATCAAAATCCTATTCTTCTTCTATACTTCTTCCAAAATAAAGCTTTTGTTCTAAATATTCTGTATATGCTTTGACCTACCTGTATTGAGTTAAGCAGCAAATCTTGATAACTAGGTTCTGGTACAGGCTCAGGGTTTAACCAATACTTGAATGAAGAGAAATCAGTCATTTGCATTGGCCCCATGTCAAGGTTACATATGTCCCTTATTTGATTGTGTGGATATGTATGATTATGTCCACGTTACATTTCTTCACACTGAACATGGAGGTCACCTGTTGGATGTGTCCCATGCTTTCAGGTGAGAGCATCCCTTTTGTATTTGGGATTGACACTTCTGATCTTTAATACCTGATTTTTTAATCATATTTATTTGTAGTGCTCTTTAATAAGAAGTAATTTGGTGATTTCTTCATTAAGTAGTGATTGATTTTTATATGCAAGACAGTTATTTGCTTCCAAGAATGAGATCCTGAAGACAAGGCCTGGGACCTGATCGTCACGTGGCCTAGAATCAATGATCTTTTCTTTGATGTCTTGAAACAATGTCCTCATTTCCTTAAGAAGCTAAACTAACGTTTAAGTAAATCTATACATTTGCATTCAGATCATTATAAAATGGATTTTCCTGATGAGGAAAGGGCACAAAATCAAGAAATATATTTTCTTCCTTATGTTCTGCTTAGTAAGGATGTTGGATTTTTATTCAACGTTTTTATTTACATCTGTTTGCTGACATATTGACGAAAAAGTAAATCTTAAGTTAGTTCTGTCAACACTTTGGCTGTGAAGTAACAAAATTAACAAATAAATGAATTAGCTATTTTTGTGTTCATTTCCTTTTTTTATAGAGCTATATCTAAAAACAGCTTTACTTGGAAAAAAGCATATTTTGTGTGCTGGCATATTGTTAGCCCTTTTATTGTGAGGCTGTGTGACTTGGGTACTTCCCAGCTTCTCACACCTGTGTCGTGGACAGTTTCTCCCTGGTATTATTTACACATATCTTTACTGTCAAGCTGCTAAACGGTCACCTTCCATGAGGTCTGGCTCCCTGCTCTTCCCCCAGGCTGAAGTCTACCTGCCAAAGTCCTGCTTGGCTGGCTGACCCTTCTCAGTAGCTGGGGGTAAGAACTTGCCAACTGTGGGGACAGCTGCTGTAAAGACCAGCAGGAGAAATACCCTATGGGCTTGCTAAGGAGCTCAGGGACCCAGTCAGCAGTGGGAGGAGGGCAGCTCAGTAGAAAGACCCTCCTCACACTCACCCCTGCTTGAAGCAGCTGTCAGAGAGGCAGGGCTTGAAGAAATGTTTATTGAGAACTTAAAATCTGTCCTAGGCCCTGTACTCAGTGCTTTCCCATAGCTACATCACAAATCGTATGCGGATGAGGTATAAGATGTGGTATTATGCCCGTTTTACTAATGAAGGTACCGTATCGTGTCAAAGACATGTTGCCTGAAGTTCTGCATCCTGTGATGAGCAGGGCCAGGTCCAAACCCTGGTGTTCTGATAGAGCACCCCTAAGTCATGTTTTGTGAATGGTAGGCTATAAATTAAACATTTTAAAGTAGATACTATTTTTTAGGCAGTTTTAGGTTCACAGCAAAATTGACCAGGAGGTACAGTTTCCCTGCGCACACCCACCCAGCCTTATCCTCCATCAGCAGCCCACCAGAGTGGCATCGTTCTATGATTGATGGGCCTATATTGATGCATCCTTACCACCCAGAGTCCATAGTTTGCACTGGAGTCCACACCTTGTGTCCCTTCTTCAGGTCCTGACAAATGCATGAAGACATGTAGCCACCATTATAGCATCATGCAAGGTGGTTTACTGCATTTGTCATTCCTGGGGCGCTGGCGTAGCACAGTTTCACAGTACTTTGAAAAAAATTATACACATTTTTAAAAGAGCAATGAAATAGGTCTTCTGACCCCAAGTCGAGTGACTCTTCCACTGACCAGCAATCTCAGGAGTAGGAATGGAAGGCCTAGAAATGAACAGCTGTGGATGGTCTGATGTAGAGACTGCATGCAAAGTTCTGTGGGTCACACACTGGACTTGTTACAAACCTCTAGCTTCTTCTGTTTGTTTGTTTTTATTTATATATATATTTTTTATTAAGGTATTATTGATATACACTCTTATGAAGGTTTCATGTGAAAAAACAATGTGGTTACTACATTTACCCATATTATGAAGTCCCCACCCATACCCCCATTGCAGTCACTGTCCTTGGGTGTAGTAAGATGCCACAGAGTCACTGTTTGCCTTTTCTGTGCTACACTGTTTCCCCGTGACCCCCCACACCATGTGTACTAAACACAATGCCCCTCAATCCCCTTCTCTCACCCTCCACACCCACCCTCCCACATCCCTCCCCTTTGGTAACCACTAGTTCCTTCTTGGAGTCTCCAAGACTGCTGCTATTTTGTTCCTTCAGTTTTGCTGCGTTGTTATACTCCACAAACGAGGGAAATCATTTGGCATTTGTCTTTCTCTGCCTGGCTAGCTTCTTCTGTTTTTGAATAGTACTATGTGTAAGATATCACCTTTTAAAAATACTGGCATATGTCCATAGTGCTAAATCATTAATAGTTTCCATAGAGAAAACTAAGAGCAAAGCATGGATTATGAAACAGAGTTTCGCATGGGCAGGATTATATATGGGTTCTGAGTATGGGCTCTGGAATGAAAGTGCTTGAGTTTCCCGTCTAGCTTTGCTACCCACTAACTGTGGAATGTTACACATGTGATCTACTGCCCTGTGCCTCAGTTTTTCATCTGTAAAATGAGAATTATGGTGCCTGTCCATCAGTTTCATAGGGTTGCCATAACAAAGTACCATAAACTGGGTGATTCAAAACAACAGAAATTTATTATCTCACAGTTCTGGAGGTTACAAGTCTGAAACCAAGGTGTCAGTGAGGCCCTCTGAAACTCGTAGGGGAGAGTCCTTCCTCTCTCTTGCTGGCCCTGGCGGTCTGCTGGCAGCCCTCCGTGGTTCCCGGTTGCCCCTGCAGCTCTTCAGACCTCGCCTCTGTCATTGCATGTGTTCTCCCGCCATGTGCCTATGTCTCTGTTTGTTCTCTTCTGATAAAAACACTAGTCCTACTGGATCAGGGCGCGTCCTGACTCGGGATACCTTCATCTCGACTCGATGACATCTTCCAACACCCAATTTCCAAATAAGGTCATGTTCATAGATTTTGGGGATTAGGACTTCAGCATATCTTTTGGGGGTATACAATTCAACCCACAACACTACCTCATAGATTTGATGTGGTGAAATAATGCGCACGAAACACATGTCCACGCAGACACTCAGTAAGTGGTTTCCTCCGTCATCATCACCATCAATCCATCCATCCAATCGGCAGATACACTGAGCGCCCACCGAGTACCAGATGCAGTGTAAGAGGTTGGAGATTAAAAGATAAATAAAACAGAGAGAGTTCCTGTCCTCATCTTAGAGCCTACTTAAGAACGTAGACATCAACCAAACAACCATCTTACTACATGTGAAGAGACACCTCATATCCTGGGAAAGAATAATGGAGGCTACCCAGGAAAACCCAACCTCTCAGAGGACGGTGAGGGGTAAACCTGCTATCATTCATAGGTGCCAAAAGGAGACCCTGAGACTTAATGGATCAGAGCAAAACAGCTTATTACTCATGGCACATTAAACAGTATGGTTATCAGCAGAGTTGTGTTGTTCCAAGTCCCAGGAGGTGACATGGTGGTCCGGATGGATGCTCTGTTCCCAGAGGTTGTATCCTGTAGCTGAGAACTGCAGGGTCAGAGGCCAGGAACTTCTTCTAGCAAGTAGGAAGCAAGCCTGCTTTTTTCCTGGAGGGTCATAACTATATTACCTCTCAAGATTACCGGCTGCATAAATAATCCTGAGAAACGGCCTGGATGAAAGAGTGGATGAAAAAATGGCCCAGGAAGGACTGCCTCCCTAATGAGAACTGATTCTCATCCAGGGGTTCTAGGAAGGCTTCTGTAAGGAAATCGTATTTAAGACAGGATTGAAAGAAAAAAAAGATTAGGGTTTAACCAAGCAAAAGGGAATGTGGAAGAGAAGATGCAACGCATAAAGGAGAGCAGAGTAACGTCAGGATACCTGGAAGTCCAGGGAGGCTGAGGGGCCTTGAATAAGAAGCTGGGAGTGGAAATGAGATTGTAGAGGTAGGCAGAACAGATCCCACAGGACCTGGTGGGCCATATGAAGGAGTGGAATCTGTGTACCAAGATTGATGGGAAACCATTGGAGAGATTTAAGTGATAAAGATGGAACTATTTATTAGGATAATAAGACTATTTGTTAGAATTTTGACAATCAAGAAGAATTTTCCATCTGTAATTATGACCAGAAATAAGGCAACCAAGCGGTTAACATTATTTGCAATTGAGCTTATGTTTGCCTTGAGAAATTTCTTACTAGCTAAGAGAGTAGAAGAAATTCTCTTCAAATATTATTAAAACATATTAAATCTTTTCAAGTACTTAAAGTTGAAAATTAGTATTTGAATAAATTCTCTTTACAAGTTAAATGTATGATTTTGATAAGTAGGTCACTAACCAAAGCCATATTTTTCTTTCAAAAAAGCTAAGTACTTACTATATGGAGAGAACTGTGATAGACCCTGCTAGAATTAAAGACCTTCTGTACACATGAGCTTTAATTATATGTTGTCATGAATTTATCTAGTTTTATGGAATAAATTATTTATGATGATTTATTAGAACATGTCCCACTGCCTTTTGATAACTTTGAGTGCATACAACTTAATCAGCTCCAATCATACCTCTTTGTTGTTGTTAAAGGAAATAAAAATGAAGGATTACTGTCCTTCTTTATAGTGTCTGTTCTTCAGTTGGTTTGAATAACATGAGGTATGAAGTAACCACTTATTTTGCATTTTGCAGAGTCCTTGCCAGTCCTGCCTCTGTAGAGTCTAATTACATTATTGTTGTTTCTTCCATCTGAATAACTGATTGTCACAGTTAATGGAGGATAAGTATTTGACTCAGTTTTGTGTTTTAACTTGCAGTCATCAAAAACCTATGACTGTCAATTGAACTGATCATGGTTCAATCTTTCAATCTATTTCATGAAAGTGTCTAAGGTTTGTTCAGAGAAGAAAACTGTTTTTGGCACCCCAAGAGAACATGGGGTCTTGTGCTTTTTGCAGCAGGTATACAACACCCCAAGGGTGATGGGAGAGAGGTCTGTATTGTTTAGATATTGATGATGGGACATGCTTGAGGAACACATTGTCACCTAGAGGCCATGCATTGAGGGGATAGGACTTTTATTTTATTTTGGAATGTATTGACAAATGATGGCCAAAGATCTGTAATACTGGCTTTCTCACAACCCACTGAGTCTTTTTATGGCCTTTATAGTTGATTTTTAACTTATAGACATCCAGCCTGAGAGGGTATTGTAACTGTTACATATAAGCCTTTGATATATATTTCTATAATTGATATATATTAGGATTTGGTAGTTTAAGTTGCCGTGTGTTTGTCATCATGGTACCCAATATGATTTTCATGAAAATATAATATGCCGTCGCATTTGGACAAACTGTTTTGGCTATGTTATTGCCCATATTAACCATCAGATTTCCACAGCCATACCCACACATCAGCTCTTGAGAAAGAAAATTTGTTTTTGGATCAGAACACTGACGTCATCATCTCAGGTCACATAGCCAATGGTGAGGTGTGAAGAAATCACTCATAACATTTAGTATGCAATGCTTATAAAGCCATGACTCATGCAGTCCAGAGCAGGGCTATATTTAAAAAAATCAGGACCTAAATAAACCCTTTATTTATATTTATTCCATTTAAAGAAATCCAAGTACTTGTCCGCACACATTCTTAGGGTTATTTGTATTCTTCAGTAGCCTAAACCTTCTGATAGCTTCTGACAGCCCCCACCCCCAATCCCAGAAGAATCTCTTTTCTCATCTGTGCTGACTTTTGTCTTTATCATTCAATTCCTCTTACTTTCCAGTGTGATACTTCATGTTATATTATGAACTGTCAGACCTCCTCACCACAAATACTTCAGGGACACTTAACTCAGAGAGGCAGGACAGAGACTGGGGAGGGGAAGCTAACCAATAGATGCCTAAGTGAACTTTACAGGTTGGAGAAAGAAAAGAAAACTGTGAATGTAAATAATTGTCCTTTTTTCTTTTACTTTTTTATTAAATAAGTTGTTAATATACAATCTTATATTGGTTTCAAATGTACATCAGAGTGGTTCAGCAGTCCCTGTGATCAACATATTTACAAATTATTGTGGCTTTTTGACCCCTCCCTCTCCCCCTGCCCCTGCACCCACTCCCACCCCTCCCCCTTGGTAACCACTAGGCACTTCTCAGTGTCTGTGAGTCTAGTGCTGTTTTGTTCCTTCTGTTCTCCTTTGTTTTTATATTCTACAAATAAGGGAAATCAGATGGTATTTGTCTTTCTCTGCCTGACTTATTTCACTGAGCATAATATCCTCTAGATCATCAGTGTTTTTGCAAATGGCTGCATTTCTTTTCTTGAATAATATTCTGTTGTGTATATGTACCACCTCTTCTTTATCCATTCATCTATTAATGGACACTTAGGTTGCTTCCATTTCTTGGCTATTGCAAATAGTGCGGCAATACACATAGGGGTGCATATATCTTTTTGAATCAGGGATTTTGTTTTCTTTGTGTAAATTTCTAGGAGTGGAATTACTATTTTTAGTTTTTTGAAGAACCTCCATACTGCTTTCCACAGTGGTTTCCCTAATTTGCATTCCCAGCAACAGTGTAGGAGGGTTCCTATTTCTTCACATTCTCACCAGCATTTGTTGTTTCCTGACTTTTGGATAGTGGTCATTCTAACTGGTGTGGCATGATATCTCATTGTGGTTTTAATTTGCATTTCCCTGATGATTAACAATGTGAAGCATCTTTTCATGTGCCTGTTGGCCATTTGTATTTCTTCTTTGGAGAAATACTGTTCAGGTCCTCTGCCCACTTCTTAATCAGGTTATTTTTTGGCTGTTGAGGCATATGAGTTCTTTACATATTATGGATGTTAACCCCTTATCAGATGAGTCATCTACAAATATATTCTCCCATACTGTAGAATGCCTTTTAGTTTTGCTTATGGTGTCCTTTGCTGTACAGAGCTTTTTAGCATGATGTAGTCCCACTTGCTCATTTTTGACTTTGTTTCCCTTGTGTAAGGAGATGCGTCCAGGAAAAAATTGCTCATGTTTATGTTCAAGCTATTTTTGCCTATGTTATCTTTTTTTATTAAAATATCATTGATATACAATTTTATAGAGGTTTCACATGAACAACATTGTGGTTATTACATTCACCCATATTATCAAGTCCCCCCCAAACACCCCATTGCCTATGTATTTTTTAAGAGTTTTATGGTTTCATGACTTAATTCAGGTCGTTGATCCATTTCGAGTTTACTTTTGTGTATGCAGCTAGACAATAATCCAGTTTCATTCTCTTACATGTAGCTGTCCAATTGTTGAAAAAGCTGTCTTTTCCCCATTGTATATTCATGGCTTCTTTATTGTATATGAATTGACCATATATGCTTGGGTTTATATCTGGGCTCTCTAGTCTGTTCCATTGTGCCAGTCTCAAATTGTTTTGATTACTGTGGCTTTGTAGTAAAGCTTGAAGTCAGGGAGCATAATCCCCTCAGCTTTTTCTTCCTTCTCAGGATTGTTTTGGCTATTTGGGGTCTTTGGTGGTTCCATACGAATTTTGGAACTATTTGTTCTAGTTCATTAAAGAATGCTGTTGGTATTTTTATAGGGATTACATTGAATCTGTAGATTGCTTTAAGAAGGATGGCCATTTTGACAATATTAATTCTTCTTATCCATGAGCACAGGATGGATTTCTATTTATTTGGTGTCTTCTTTAATTTCTCTCATGAGTGTCTTGTTCTTTTCAGGGTATAGGTCTTTTACCACCTTGGTTAGGTTTATTCCTAGGTATTTTATGCTTTTTTATGCAGTTGTGAATGGAATTGTTTTCCATATTTTTCTTTCTGCTAGTTCATCATTAGTATATAGGAATGCCACAGATTTCTGTGTATTCATTTTGTATCCTGTAATTTCGCTAAATTCAGTTATTAGTTCTAGTAGTTTTTAGGTAGATTTTTTAGGTTTTTTAATGTAAAATATTACATCATCTGCAAACAGTGACAGTTTAACTTCTTCCTTACCAATCATTTCTTTGTGTTGTCTGGTTGCCGTGGCTAAGACCTCCAGTACTATGTTGAATAAAAGTGGGGAGAGTGGGCATCCTTATCTTGTTCCTGATCTTAGAGGAAAAGCATTCAGCTTTTCACTGTTAAGTATGATGGTGGCTGTGAGTTTTTCATATGTGGCCTTTATTATGTTGAGGTACTTGCCCTCTATACCCATTTTGTTGAGAGCTTTTATCATGAATGGATGTTGAATTTTGTCAAATGCTTTTTCAGCATCTATGGAGATGATCATGTGATCTTTTTCTTTCTTTTTGTTGATGTGGTGTATGATGTTGGTGGATTTTCGTATACTGTACCATCTTTGCATCCCTGGAATAAATCATGATGGATGATCTTTTTTATGTATTTTTGGATTTGATTTGCTAATATTTTGTTGAGTATTTTTGTCTCTATGTTCATCAGAGGTATTGGTCTGTGTTGTCTTTGCCTGGTTTTGGAGTGATACTGGCCTCATAAAATGAATTTGGAAGTATTGCCTCCTCTTCCACTTTTTGGAATAGTTTAAGAAGGATGGATATTAGCTCTTCTTCAAATGTTTGCTAGAATTCAGCTGTGAAGCCATCTGTTTGGAATTTTGTTTGTAGGGATTTTTTTGATTACCAGTTCGATTTCCTTCTGGTAATTGGTCTTTTCAGATGTTCTGTTTCTTCCTGGGTCAGTCTTGGAAGGTTGTATTTTTCTAGGAAGTTGTCCATTTCTTCCTAGGTTATCAGCATAGAATTTTTCATAATATTCTCTAATAATTCTTTGTATTTCTGCAGTATCCATTGTGATTCTTTGTTTCTGATTCTGTTTAAATTCTTTTTTTAGAATGTGTGTACATTCTTGTTTTTATTGATATGTCTGGCTAAGGGTTTATATATTTTGTTTATTTTCTCAAAGAAACAGCTCCTGGTTTCATTTATATTTTTATTGTTTTATTCTTGTTTATTTTATTTATTTATTCTCTAATCTTTATTATGTCCTCCTATTGACTTTGGGCTTCATTTGTTCATTTTTTAGTATCTCTAATTGTGATTTTACAGTATTTGGGACTGCTCATGTTTCTTGAGGTAAGCCTATTGCTTTGTACTTTCCTCTTTGAGATGCCTTTGCTACGTCCCACAGATTTTGGGCTGTGTGCATTTTTGTTTGCATTTGTCTGCATGTACTGCTTGATTTCTGTTTTAATTTGTTCATTGATCCGCTAATTATTTAGAAGCATATTGTTTAACCTCCATGTGTTTGTAGGTTCTTTTATTTTCTTTGTGTAATTTATTTCTAGTTTCATAACACTGTGGTCTGAGAAGCTGCTTGATAAAATTTCAATCTTTTTGAATTTACGGAGGCTCTTCTTGTGGCCTAGTATGTGATCTTTTTTGGAGAATGTTCCATGTGCACCTGAGAAAAATTTTTATCCTGCTGCTTTTGGGTGGAATGTTCTGTAGTTATTTGTTAAGTCCATTTGATCTAATGTATTGTTCGGCGCCTCTGTTTCCTTATTTATTTTCTCTGTGGTTGATCTGTCTATTGATGTCAGTGGTTTGTGAAAGTCTCCTAAAATGAATGTGTTGCAATCTATTTCCCCCTTTAATTCTGTTAGTATTTGTTTTACATATTTAGGTGCTCCTGTGTTGGGTGCATAGATATTTATAATGGTTATATCCTTTTGTTGGACTGACCCCTTTATCATTATGTAATGTCCTTCTCTGTCTCTTATTACTTTCTTTGTTTTGAAATCAATTTTGTCTGATACAAATACTGCCAATCCTACTTTTCTCTATATATTAATTGTATGAAATATCTTTTCCATCCATTCACTTTTAGTCTATGTGTCTTGGGGTCTGAAATGAGTCTCTTGTAGGCAGCATATATGGTTCTTGTTTCCTTATTCATTCTATAATTCTGTGTCTTTTGATTGGTGCATTCAGTCCATTTACATTTAAGGTGATTATTGTAGATATGCACTTATGCCATTGTATAAGTGTTTTCTGGCTGTTTTTTATAGCTCGTCTCTGTTGCTTTCTTCCTTTCTTATATTCTTGTTATTGATGGTTTTCTTTAGTGTTATCATTGAATTTCTCTATTTTTAATTAATTAATTTGTGTGTGTGTGTGTGTATTTATTGTAGACTTCAGTTTTGTGATTACCAAAAGTTCAAGGATAGCTTCCTTACTATATAATAATCTATCTTAAATTGCTGATTACTGTATTTCAAACACTATCTAAAGGTACTTTTTTTGTTGTTCTTCCTCCTTCACATTTTTTGTATTAGGTGTCATAATCTGCACTTTCTGTGTATCCCTTGACTGATTTTGTGTATAATTGATTTTGCTTCTTTTGTTTTAATTTCTTGCTTGGTAATTAGTTGGTCTACTTCATTTACTGTGTGTTTGTTTTCACTGGTGAAATCTATTTAGCCTTAGTGTCATTTCCATCAGTAGCAATTTCTTTAACATATCCTATAAGGCTGGCATAGTGATGGTGAATTCCTTCAACTTTTGTTCATCTGGAAATTATTTAATACCTGCTTCAAATTTAAATGATTATCTTGCTGGGTGGAGGAATCTTGTTTAGAGGTCCTTCTGTTTCCGTACATTAAATACATCATGCCATTCCCTTCTGGCCTGTAGAGTTTCTGTTGAGAAGTCTGCTGATACTCTGATGGGCTTTTCCTTAGAAGTAATCTTGTTTCTCTCTCTGGCTGCTTTCAGCACACGCTCCTTATCCTTGCTCTTTGCCATTTTAATTATTATATGTCTTCGTGTTGTCTTCCTGGGGCTCCTTTTGTTACGCCATCTCTGTACTTCCATGACCAGAGTGTCTGTTTCCTTCCCCAGATAGAAGTTTTCAACAATTATTTCCTTAAAGGCACCTTCTATCCATTTGTCTCTCTTTGCCTTCTGGTACACCTATTATGCGACTATTGTTTTGTTTAGATTGGTCACATAGCTCTCTTATCATTCTTTCATTCCTTGAGATCCTTTTGATCTCTGTTCTTCAGCTTCTTTGTTTTCCTGTTATCTAATTTCCGTTTCATTTACTGTCTCCTCTACCTGCAATAATCTACTCTTAAATCCCTCCATTGTATGTTTCATTTCAGACACTATGTTCTTCAGCTCTGAGTGGCTCTTTTTCAGGTGTTCTATCTCTTTGTTTAAGTCCTCCCTGAGATCTTGAATACTTTTCTGTAAATCTGTGAACGTGTTTATGACTTTTACATTGAAATCTTTATCAAGAAGATTGGTGATGTCAGTTTCATTTAGCCCTCTTTCTGGGGTTCTGTCTTGTAATTTTGTATGGATCATATTCTTCTGCCTTCTCATTTTTTCAGGGTTTCTGCGTTTCTTCTTTTGTATTGGATGTCTCTCCTATGTTTCATGAAGAAGGGGTGCTATGGTGCCCAGAAGCTCAAGGTTCTTTACTCTCTGGTGCCTGGTTCTATTTTGTGGGGGCCCTAGCTGTTGGCATGCCATGGGTGGGCTCCCTTTCTGTCTGGCTTCTGTAGTGGTCAAAGTCTGCGTGGGTAGTTTGCTTGAGCTGCTGCCTTTGCGATCAGCTCAGGAATCTCTGTTGTGCCAGCTGTGGTCAGGGCTGCTGTCTGCCTGGCCTGCAGCAATGGCAGGGCTGCAGCGTTAGTGGGGCAGGTGGACTGATGTATGGCTCTGCTCCAGCTAGATGTACAGCACCAATTTGGACACCCACAGGGAGGAAGGAGCTCTTGGGGCGGCTCCTGCATGCACCTCCCCACTTAGGCTGAAATGGAGCCAAGGAAGCTGGAGAGTCTCCCTCTGCCTGCCAAGCAGCAAAGTCTGATGCTGTCACTGGGCCAAGTGTGTTAGCTCCCAGCAGTACATACAGGGGGAGGTTTGGGGCTGCACTGTGAGCAAGGGGGATGGAGCTTCTGGACTCCCAGAAGTTCCGGATCTGTTGGGCCAGGAGGGGCTGGAGAGGTGTAGTCCACCTGCCCATTCTCCTCAGGAGACAGTTCCCTCCCATCCTTGTCCCTCTGGCACCCCTCCCCCTGCTGGCAAGTCTTTCAAACTGCCGCCTCTGCTTTGGGTCTCAGGACTGGTGGAGCATGCCTGTCCTCCACACTGGCTCCAGTCTCAGCCTCCCAGAGTGTTTCACCTGTCCCTGGTGTCCATCCTTGATAACTACCAGAACCCAGTGTAATGAGGGCTCGTGCTCCCAGAGAAGGTCTCCAGGGTCCTACCCCTGCCCGCTCTGTTCCTCTTTCTCTCACCAGTAGGCTGTGGTGTGGGGAAGGCTTGGGTCTGAGCCACTCTGTCTTGGCTTTGCCACTTTACCCTTTTCTGTGTGTCCTCTCCTCTTCCTCAGGCATAGGTGATCTGTTCTGCAGTCTTCGGGTGGTTTTCATGTTTAGTTGTATTTGCTGTATTTTCTTCTTCTATGTGTTTTTTGGAGGGGATTTCTGCCTTGCCTTCCTATTGCCCTATCTTTAATCCAATCTGTGTAAAAATTTATCTTTAAAATGAATAAAAAAAAGTGTTTTCTACAAAATTCTAACCAGTCAATTCTTACTGTGCTCTACAGGAATATTGGAGCCAGGATGTATAACAAACCTCAGGAAGGAAATTGAAGCTGCCACAGGTGATGTGGCCCATGCAGGCTTACACATTTCATCACTTGCAGCTCCAGTACTAGAACCAAAACTTTTGATCTTTCACTGTTACTATGATTATGCAAAATAGTTATCTAAAGAGTGTTCAGTGATGTGCATGATAGACTTGAAGGTTTTGTGTCCGCAAATATAGAACAGCTAGCAAATCTTTGGCATGATTTAGAGATAATAAGGATCTCTGATATCTCCCACAGCCAGAACAATGTTACAGTGGACACATTCTTTCAGACACAGTATCTTACCAGACCTCACAATAATCCTGTAAGGAAAGCTGACACATAATATTAGCCTTACTACACTGATGAAATATTGAGGGTCACAGATGCTACAGGACCTGTTCCTGGTCATATTCCTGGGTAGGTGACTGAGCCACAGCTAATTCTCAGATCCCTTGACTTCTTGTCTGTTTACATACACACATACACACATACTCACACATACAAATTTCTGTTGTACCTAGTTTCATAGTGTACAGTGGTACAACTCGGCAGGATTTCTTATCTGGATAGAAAAGAAAATGTCACTACCTATGGATAAAACAAATGAATGTCTCTTATCATTAAAGGAAATTTCTTTATCCTTAACAGAATTGG
Source organism: Phataginus tricuspis (assembly GCA_029783875.1). Classification (NCBI taxonomy): domain Eukaryota; kingdom Metazoa; phylum Chordata; class Mammalia; order Pholidota; family Manidae; genus Phataginus; species Phataginus tricuspis. The sequence continues at coordinate 1,866,690 of JAQQAC010020790.1, read as the reverse complement.
ATATGACCATATGAATGGCCTCATTTCAAGTAAGGAAGATGTTTATCCTCTTAATTTGCTTAAATTGTTTTCACCTTTTCTTCCAGCATTGCCCAGCAATGGTTAAAAGTCATATCAGAAGTAAACCTGAGTGATCATATTCTCCTTTCCTTTTTTTTAGCTGTCTCACTCTGAGCTTGAAGCGATGAGATCACCTTCTGCCTCCTTTCATTGGCGTTATTCAGGTTAGCAGAAAATTCTGCCTCTTTCATCTGTCGGGAGCCTCAGTCTTTTGCTTTCTTTGAGATCTGACCTCTGAACAAGGCTATAACATCCAGAAAATAGTAGCTGAATTGATTCATCTCAGATTGTTGCTATGGTGATTCCCTACCAATACAGACAGAAAATGAAGGAAAAAGAAATGTTGGAGAGAATAGGGGAGAAACTGGTTAGTCTGAGGTAAAGGCCTACGGGACTTTTATGGCCCATCTACTCATGGGTACAGTCATTTCTTCTCAGTGTACTGTTAATTTATCTATAGTGATCACAAACAATTCATCTGTATTTGAGAAGAAGCAGTGAAGTGTTTTTGTTACATGGGTAGCAAAATCTATCATAAGTAGCCTTGAAAGTTCCCAAAGATTTTTTTTCCTCTAGTAACAAGAATAGTGAATATAAATTGGAAAATTAATTGTGGCAGGAAACATTTTGATTCTTGAAATAGTCCTCAAGGTTATGCTTTATTAAATACGTTTTTTGGAATGATAGCAGACACACCTGAGAAAAAGTGGATGAATCAATCCATTTTTATGTGTTCATTTATTTGTTCGTCTCTCCAAATTTCCATCCATTCTTTTTTTTTTTTAATAATTTATTTTATTTTAGTATCTCCATCCATTCTTTTATTCAACAAATATTTATTGGCCTTTTATACCAGGCTCCAGGTATATATATTAATAAAATTCAGTAAATATTAAAAATTTAACAAATATTTGTTGGGTGTTAACTCCATGAAAGACAACATACAGGTTGATGTGGGAGGCGCAGCTGAGTAGAGTCTGTCCTCAAAGAGATTATAACCTGGGATAGGGTGAACAGTTGAGATCCACAACCACCATAACACAGAATTTAATCATCAAGGCCAGTGAGTAGTGTTGCTGCCTCAAAGAAGGCTACATGAGGAGATATTTGGAAAAAAATTAAAGGCAAGTAGGATCTGGACAGGTGCGTGGAGGTAGGATGGAGAAGTGTGTGAGGGAAATACTTACATTTATGGTCAGAAAGGATCGATTGTATTGGCCTCCTTTTAGCCTTGGAGATGGATAACATTTGTAGAAAACCTCTTCATTATTCATTTATTTTACTGGTCTTTGGGAGGCAGGACCTAAACTCACCGTGGTATCAGCTCTAGCCTGAAGATGAGGCAAACTGATGCCATTAGTCTGGGTGGATGTAAGGTTGGGTAGCTTTAGAAATAAACAGTCAGTGTGAAAAAAGGAGGAAGCGTCATAGATGCGATAGAACAGGATGCCAAGCGCGTGCAGTCCCTCCTTCCACACCTCCAGGCACCATTTTCCGCATCTTTCTCCCCTACTGTGGCCCTTGAGACTTCAGATTTCAGTCAGATGAAAGAATTAAGAGAGAGGCAAGTTCCAGTCCTTCACTTTGTAATACAGCCGTCCCTTAGCCCTGCCCTACACCGGACCGGGGCCATAGACAATGAGCGACAAGAATCAAGTGTACTTTCATGTTTCTGGCCTGGTTCTGACATTTGCTGTGTTTAACCTTGGACAAGTTATTTAGCTTCTGCGGACTTTAGATTTCCCATTTGTTAGGACAAAACAACCTCTCAGCCAAAGCATTCCATAGGGCATGGCACTAGAATCAGAAAGGACTGTGATGTTTTAAAATACATTTTCAGGTAATTAAATGAGAGCTTCAGACATAAAGAAAGTGTGTTAATTCTCACTTCATTAATTCATAAACTGTGTAATTCTCACTAAGAACTTTGTAATTCCATCACAGTTTTCAACCAAGATTAAACAGTCAAGGGCTGTCAGGTGGGCTCAGCTTCCTAAGATTTCATTACTATTAAAAATATACTTTCAAGAATGATCATAAATAATTAAAATTAATGTCATTTACTAAAATAAATGAACAAAAGCTGTATCCCTGTTCTTTATAGTTTTTCAGCATCTATGAATTAAGTCACATTCCTCGTTCAATGATAGGATTCAGCCTTAATTTTTCAAGTTTGTGTAATTTCCCTTTTGCACGTCAATGTACAATTTATGCTAATTTTTACTGAAGTCAAGCATTCACAGCAAAATGAGGTTCCATTTGAGTTTCTTTAATTTAAATATGGGAAAATGGACAGAAGCACTTGTTTAGTGCAAAGGGGCATGATTTATTTATTTTCTCCTGGAATTTGGACAGAATTTAAAATATTCACTAAGGAAGGACGACTGTCATTCGCAGCACGTTGTAAAGCGTGGGAGCAACAGAAGCGGAACTTCACTTTTCAATCACTACCCTGGCTCCTCCCCTTAATGACATCTCAAGACGGAATCATAGGTCGTGCTCTCACGTTAGGGCGGAAAATGTAAACCTCCAAAGAACAAGAATCAGTTCCATTATATCTGTCCTCTTCTCCAGAACTTTACACTCTTGATGGGGACTCAGCTTAACCTAGATCCTGAAACACCCTACACACTGACTTTGTGATAGACAAATCTCAGTCAGACCTTCAACAAATCTTCTTTCTTTTTGTTGAAGGTTAGATTAGGGGTGGGGGCTTAAGGAGAGGGCAGTAAGAGAATAATTACTGTCTTACAGTAATTACTTTGATTACATTTTTAATCAACCATCTCAGTTAATTCCATGATAACCAGCATATGAATTCTGCATGGTGTTTTGTCTACATAATTTTTACATCTGAATTTCTCTCTGGAACTTACTGAAAAGGGCATGACAGAGTTTCTAAGGATGCTAACTGTGTACTGAGAGGACTATAGAATTGGAAGTCTGTTTCTACCAGTGCCGGCAGCAGCTCCTGGGAACTTGTTCAAAATGCAAATTCTCAGGCCTCACTCCAAACCTGCTGAGTCAGGATGTCTGGGGATGGGACCCGACAAGCTCTGCTTGTCCATGCCTTCCAGGTGATTCAGATACATACAAACTACAGCCTGAAAACGACACCATTCTGTACATTCTGGTATGTTCGTTGTTTGAACTAAAGTTTAATAGCAGCTGATTTTAGGAAGGTTAGATTACTTGGCTATATTGTTGTTCAACTTTATTCTTCACTCACTGTTCTTGTTTCCTATGGTTTCTGTGACTCTTACAACTAACCTTTAAAGTTTCCTCTTTTTTTTTGCCTGCTATGAAGCTCACAACCAAATCTGAGGCCTTTGCAAGATCTCATGGCCCCTTTCCTGCTTCTCTTTATTTTCCACCTCCATTTTCTCTTTGCCCCATTTCATCACACAGTTATGTTATGCTGAATATTTGGAAAGATCACGTATTAAATGAACAAACTTGTTCATTGGCATGAATAATAAATGTATATACCTGACATGATTTCCTGATGTCAGTTCCCAAACTGAAAACTTCATTTGGGATATTCTTGAGAGGATCTCTTAAGACATATGCTCAAATATCCAGGCTCATTTTATCTGATGGCTCCCACATTCTGACATCTTTTTTACCGAGTGATCTATTAACTTAAATACATTGAAACTAAGAAGTCCTGTTTGTCTCTTATAAGCACTGTCTTTTCCTAGTGGTAGTGAAATTTTTCATCAAGGATTCCCTTGCCATCAAAGTTACCCTTTTGACACTGCAAAATCACTTCTGCCTAATGGCTTTTTTAAAACTCTTTGGGACCCAAAATGTGATCGTAGAGGAAGGATTTTTTTTCTTACAGGTGCTTTTATTTAAAATGGATAATGTCAAAGGTTTTGCAAAATTTCAACTTGTAGGGAAATTCAAGCATACAGCACCCACCCCTTCAGATGGTTCTGAGTCATTTAGTGGCAATGCCATAATTAACGGTCAGGATGGTCCCTGATGTCAGCCATATTACCAGGGCCCCTAAAGCCCTGTTTTATTTACTCACTTCAGAGGATGACGCGTCCAGCAGTTCTTGACCGTGTCGGATCTGTACAGCAAGCACGTACATTTAGGGGAAGATTCATCTTCCTGTGTGTTTTGTAATGAAGCTTGTGAGCTCACTAAATAATGAAAACAACAGATGAGGACTAATTTGCTTACTTTTAATTTTTATCCAGTCCACATTAGTTAATAATTTACAAGGTAAAAATGAATAGAAGATCAAAACGACTTCTCTTCTGCCTTCCATGCTGGCGCGATAGTGGATTCCACCTTACTGACTGCTCATTTGTCGTTGAAAGAACCCCAGAGAAAACAGTGTTCAGTGTGAACCAGCCTTTAATAAAAGGAGCAGCAGACTCCAGAGGCTTTTTCTATTTCCATATAATCCCAGGACCATTTGTCTGGAGCTGTTTTTGAATTATTCATACCAATGGCAGCTCTTTCCACATGTCGGATGAGAGCAGCTCCTGCGATTCAGTTTCACAGGCTGTGTCTTTTTTGCTGGCGTTTTAAAAATAGAACTTTTTTTCCTATCCCAGATTGCTCTTGGGTGCTTCCGGGTGGAGTTGTATCAGCAAAACATTCAATATTAAGAGGCTGTTTGGGGGCTAATTCTAAGACTTCTCGAGGTAAAAGAAAAGAGAAAGAGAGCTATAATGGGAAGGCAATATTCCTGAGAAGGTGTTCTTTGTTTTGACTCAGCTTTGAAAATCTCAATCGTCTCCTGGTGTAAGCATTAGTCAGGAGACTAGAGTCAACACGTACTCTCATGCACTGCAGTCTTAACTCAAGTATGTCGGGTTGAAGGGATTCACTCCATGAGCCTGTTGTTCTTATGCCCCGTTTGACACCAAGCTTTGAGACTGTGTGTGTGCCTCCAGGACAAAAACAAGGCTCTTCAGGGAAGCCTCACGGGGCAGAGATGCGGCCTCTGCCTGCCTCTCCCACCTCCCCTCCCCTGCCCCTCTGTTCCCTCTATACCAGAGCCGTTCCAAAGTCCTTCCGGTTCCTCCTCACCAGGAAGCATCTGCCTCTTTTCCTTGCCCTCGTCACGTTCGCCCAGAACGCCAGCAGGTCCCACTCCTGACACCACCGCGCTCCCCATTGCCTAATTCCTCATCCTTTAGGTTCAGGATAGGGCTCCTCTCCTCGTTCCCAGAACTGGGTGTTGATTGCCTGGATTGGGGAGTTTCCCCAGAAATAAACCCTGAGCCAGCAATTGGAACTCAAGTAGGTTTTTGAGAAGTGATTCCAAGAAGTACTGATAGGAAAGTGGGTGAGAAAGGGAAGCCAAGGAAGCTAACGCAAGGTCTGTAAGCAGTTTACTGTGGGCAACTGAGGCTGGAAGCTGTGGGGGAACTCTGGGATCCAGTGCAGAGTTAGGCCACATGGGGAGAGGCAAGCTGTAGTCTATCCTCCAGTTCCTACCCATCGCTGAGGGCGGTTCCTGAAGTACTGAATTCTCATTGATTCTGGCCTGTGCAAGGCTGTGAAAAGAAGCCTGGTAGCGAATTGCAGTTGCATTCAGCAGGACCCATAGACATGTACTGGAGACGTGAGAGGCAAGGGGGTGTGCATCAGCCACTAGAGCATCTACTGCATTTCCACAAACACACACACACACACACACACACACACACACAGAGGGGCCGTGCTTCGGTATGTTGAAGGTAAGGAACTTTCTTATTCATTTCTGTGTCCCCATCTCCTAGCATAATGCCCAGCACACAGTGACTATGGAGTGAACATTTGTGGAAGCAGTGAGTGTGGATGATTGAGCGACTCTGTTAGGCAGACCCCCCCTGAGTTTTGATTTCTGCTGCCCCTGTAAAGCACACTCTGCCAAACACTAAGGCCCCCCCCTTGTTCCTTCCTACCCCGTTCCCGTGGTTCGGAGAGAGCCACTCCATATGTCAAATGACTACCCTGGTGCTTTTATATTTCCACGTTCAGAGGAATATTGCAGCTGGTTCTATCACTTAATCTCGGATGGGCCCACTCTTCAGGCCTTTTCAAATGAGGGGGTAATGTGGTGGGGGAGCTCTGTGGGAAGGTGGTGGGTAGTGGAATTGGTTCCAGGGTTATAGTCCCTGTCTTGCCTTTCACCTTCCTCCTTTAACACACCAAACCTGGACGGCAGGTACTGCCAGGGCCTGCCCTTTCTCTGTAAGGAGCAGAACCTCTCTTCCACTAACAGGCGGAGGAAGCTTTCTCAAAAACCCTAAGCTTGGCCTGGTGGTAGGGGGAGCCCATAACTACCCTCTGCTGTATGTGCCTCCCTGAATGCCATCCTGGCCCGGGCTCTGGGGCAAGGGTCTCCTGCCAGGGCTTCTGGGACCCAGCCCACTCAGCCTGTGCTTTCTAGTTTGGTCTGTGGGCTCAGTATTCTCTTCAGAGCTGCTGCAGCCTCCTTCTCATAGCAGCCTGTCTCCATCTCCCCCGTCTTCCACCTGCTCTTTTGGCTGATCTCCCACCTGCCTTCTCTCTCCCCAGTCCATCATCTGTGGAGCCGGTGGCCATGGCCCCGCGTGAACTTCAGTCAAGTCACTTAGAAAAAAGTAAAAAACAGAGAGATTTAGACTAGATTATTTTTAAGACTTCTTCCAAATCTCAGATTCAGGTTCTGTGACCTGAGGTTGTTCCCACCACTCCTCCTAGCCACGGATATGTAATTTTTAGGTTTGCAATCTATGCTCACTTTGGTGAACTCTGAGCGGTACAAAGCCCTCCACTAGGGGCAAGGGTTGGGGAGGCGGACAAAGCCCTGACTCCTGCCTCGAGGGCACCCTCTTTGGTTGGGGAAATGTCCCCAACAGGTCTCACTGGCAGAGGAGCTGCTCTGTTCCTGGGACTGTTCCGTCATGATGTCTATGAAATGAGGTCACATTACCTTTAGTGGAAAACTAAGTGCTGAGCTGGAAAAAGCTGCTAATTCTGATTATGCAGCCATGGTCCCTCTTTTCTGAAGATCCCAACCTCCACCATCAAGTCCTGTTAGGGCCCTGTTAGGCCATGAGGGGGATTTCTAGGTGGCCCTTTAGGACCCTTTAATACTGTGTTTGCACTAAGGGAGACCACAGACTTACTATAGGCAGACCAAATATCAGAAGTTAAAAACTAGTCCAACCATTCATTAAATGTATGTTTCTTACCTCTCAGAAGCTCAATTTCCTCACTTGCAAATGGGGATAATACCTGCATTTCAGTATTAGATGAGAAGTATTTCCAAAAACAATTATTGAATACTTACTAAACCCCAGGTTATAATGGTAAACTTGGAGGAGCACAAAGAAAAATTAGGCATAATCTTTGCCCGCACCCCCATTTCACATTCTGCTAAGAGAGAAATAGAAATGAACAGTTACATCATAGTCTGATAAATGTAACAATAGGTCAAGTGAATTAAAAATTTGATTGCATACATGCCTGCAAACAACATAAGGAAGTTTCAGTAAGATTTATTTTTTTTCTTCCACTTAGTAGAAAAGAACCTACCGCAAAGAGGTAAGATGAGACAGCATGCTGCAGGTCGTCAACTCTAAGGAGCTGTCAGGGCCATTTTATGCAAAGATAAATGGCACTCATACCTGAAGGAATTATTTGGAATCCCATAATAGTAAGTCATATTAATAACCTTGAGTCATTACCAAAAGTTTGACTCGTGTGTAAGAGGGAAGTTTAGAGTATATTTTAGAAAGTTTTCTATCAAAACATTAAAAATACTTAAAATTTGTACAACTCTTTGAGACACTGTGTAATATCTGTTCCTCCAGCCCCCCCAGCTTGAGAAGGAGAATTTCCTCTTTAGTTGTGTATCTGTAGTGCCTGGCACAGCTTGGGCACAAGTTAGGTGCTCAGGACGTACCAGTTAGATGAGTGAATGAAGCAAAGAATGAATGAATGAAGGCTTTAGAGTCTATAGTTTAAAGGGTAAGGATGGCTAATCTACTAGGTAGTGAGGTAGAAGAGGCACCACACCAGGAGCACACGGCACCGGAGCCACTGCGCCAGATGTCAGCCATATAAATATTGCAAGTCACTTGCTCGTGACGAGCCGCATTGGATGCGAAACAGGGTGTCTCTTCTTCCTGTTTTGCAGGAGGGCTGTGTAACTCAGGCACAATGATGATTTGAAGGAGTTATGAAGGGTATGCAGAATTAGAAATAGACTTTAAGGGAAAAATAAAATAAAAGTCTTAAATGCATCCTTACCATGTATTCCTTAATGGCAGACTAAGAACATTTTCTGTGGCTCTTTTAACCGACTTTCCCTTAATCAACTCCCCAAATAACTGAAACTCTCTATCCCCTCTATAAAATAATCTGAGGGATGCCCACGACACATTGAAGGTTCAGGGTTACTGTACCTGTGAATATCTGCTACAACCTTTGGAGTTGTGTATTTGTCATGAATGCTGGCTACCGTATCTGCTTATTCCAGTTCATTCTTTTATTCAACAATTATTTGTTGATCATCTACTTCATGAGAGATACTATTTTATGTACTGGAGATATGGCAGTGACTAATGTCCATTGTATTCTAGTTGTATTTACTTTCATAATTACGTAATTTAAATATTCCATCAACAAATGAAAAATAAGTGTGAAAGGAGAACAGCCAGTTTCTCTGAAAATTAATTTGAAAGTTGTAATGGGCATATGTCCTTTATGACTACCCAAGATCTTTTAAATTCCTTCTCTACATCTGAAGTTTCCATTTTCCTGTGAGTAGGACCTGCCAACCAGGTGCCTCTGTAACTAATGGACATGGCATCTGTTTTGTGCTGTGGTTTTAGATTCGGCTGTGGTGGCGGATTCCTTGGGAGATCAGTTCTGTGGTATAATTCCTGAAAGTTTGATTTGAATTTATTTCTACATCTCCTCCTTTCCCAAATTCTGTCTCTCCACATACTTCTTAATAAATTATTCTTCTTAATGAAGTAGTCATAATGAATGCTGTTGTTTGCGACTAAGAACCCCATCCATTACCAATCCTTTGGAAAGACAAAAAAAATCGAGGACATAAGTGCATGTGTGCTCACACACACACATACACGATACGCAAATTGTAAGGTAGTTCAGAGCAAAACAACTGTGCAACATTGAGGGGACAATAAAAATCATTAGAAACATTTCATATTCAGATTGCTTCACAATTTTCTTATTAGTTTTGGCCCAACTTTAAAGAAACCTAAGCTAGGAATCAGTGCTGTGTGTGGCTGGTGCCCATAAGTGTGATGGACTCATGCTCAAAGCAAGGCTTGATTGTCAAGAGATGGAAGATGAGTGCACATTGATATGTTTTTATTTGAAGTAAAATATTTTAACTATTCATGAATCACTTTTTTATGATTTTCATCTTTAATCACTTTGATTAACCAACCTTTTATCAGCCCTGCCTTTTGTCAGGTGCAGAGACTTTTATACTATCTGGGGCATTTGAGTTCAGAAGGCCTGTTTGGGAAGGAGCTTCGTCCTCATGAGCCACCCCAGGCAGTTTTGAGGGCTTGGCCTCTCTCTCTAAGCAAAGCCTCTTTAAACTCAGAAGTGCTCTTTCAGGTCTGATATCTCTTATAGCTACAAGCAAAGCCTATTTGGTCAAAAAATCTCTCTCTGAAGTTATTGTGAGCGCAGGTCTCTAGTCAGGGTCTCATTTAGCACTTGTAGCACCACCTTTTCAGCTTTTCCAGGCTTCTCCCCCTCCATTTCCATACTTTCCTCTCCCAGGCCAGTGAAACCAAGATTCTGGTAAGAAATGAAGCAGAAATTCCCTTCATGGAGTGGAAGTGTTCAGTTTCTGTGGTGATATTTGCTAAAGGATGTTTCTGGCTGGTCTTCAATGAAAGACAGCAATTAATCCATTATTTCTTCTTGCCAAACACTTAGGTAATATAGATCCCACCTGTACAACCCCAAGAACGTCCCAGAAGATGACATATATTGCTTCTAAAATATTATAGTCTTCATGTAACCCTTTATGGTATTATAGAAGAAAAGACACAGGAGATTTTTAAACAAGGTAGTTTTTCTCTCAACTTTAGACCTGAGAAATGAGTGTGATGAATTTCTGTCAGGCTAATTTTAATGGGCCAATTTTAATTTGCTTTTTAAAGGATTATTGTAGAAACTGAATGTCATAGGCTTTAAAAATATACAAACTGCCTGAAATTCTAGAAAACAGCTAATATTTTAGGCAAAATAAAATGATCATTAACTTTTTACATTTAAAGTAGCCTTTTAAATATTTATTGCTCATTTAACCAAACTAGCAACAATATAGACACCAAACTGGCACTCAGTGAATGTTTTCTAAGTGATTGTGGATTATCTGAGGTAGTGAAGTGAAATTTGGCACTTCTGGCTAGTATTAAAATTACCCAACCAATTTTGAAAATTGAACTATAGCTATAACAAATATATGGAAGGAATGCCAGAAACACTGAACACATGCCATCTCATTTCTAAATACATATACATGTTTAGTACTCTTTGTGGCATTTAACTGCATCCTGATTTTCTCTAATTCCCTACATGTTTTTATCAAATATATCTTAAGCCCTGCTATATGCTAGACCTTAGAGATGAGATGAATCTAAACCAAACTGGATTCTGTTTTAGAAGAAATTCTAATTTCATTGGGAAGATTGAATGAGTTTATAAAAGATAAATAAAAAGGGCCAGTTCAAGTGAGTGTCACAGAGGTGTGAATAAGGGACACCTGAAAAGATTTCCTGAAGGGAGTGGGCACTGAAGGGGCCTTGGGCTGGGTTTAGAAGGCAGTAAAGTGTTCTGGTACTAAAATGAAAGTGTTAAAACCAGTGTTGCAGTCAATGCAAAGATATTAAAGGATTTTGAGCCCATCTCGGGACTAGTAACTTAAAAAGACTCACTTCCCAACCCAGACACAAATGGAGGCCAGCCAATGGCTATTTTCCATTTTCTGAAGTCTTTGCAACCACAACATTGATGCTTTTTACCAATGGAGCAGGTGTTTCAAAGCAACAGATAATCCAAAAGTTAGTTTTACTTGGCTTTGTACTGGGTCGCCTCATCTTTTCGGCGGCAGATTTACCTTCCTAATCATGTTTTGCTTACTCTAATGCTGATCTTAATTTGGATTCCCCGAGCATACAATGGTGGACAGTTGGGGTTGGGGGAGGAGACCAAGGAGAAGACATGAAGGGGGCCGTGTTGTCCAGGGAAGCTGGCTCGGGATTTGGAGTTTGATGTACATCACTGGCCCTGTGGACAGTCCCCTCACAGGTCATTATAATCAACCGTGGTATGGTCAGCCGACCAGAAGTATTTCACAAGTTGTGACAGTGTGCTCAAAATAAATGTGTTTATAAGTGGCTCCCTTTAAATGTCATGAGTATAAGCTTTATGTCTCTTGCCTTTATCCCAATTATCTTCATTTTTAGTGATTGTCTGTCTATTTTCTTCAGTAGAAACAAACATTTAATAATGTCTCTGATCACAGGAAGCCTAAACAATATTGTCATGTAAGCACACCGTTCTCTTTATGTAATGCGAGAAATGAGCTCCTTCTGGCCTATTGGTTGGTGTGCAGTAAAACCACGCCAGCATTCTCTGATTTTTTGAATAGGTGTTATATTCATATATTCTTAGTTTGAATTCATGTGTACAGGTATAGATATAAGTATGTGTAAAGATAAAAGAGAACAGTTTTCCTCCTGCCCTTGTCTACCATCTACATGATTCCTCTGGTCCCACATGCAAATAACCACTGTTATCAAGTTTTTGTGAATCCTTCTGATCCTGAACAGTTGGGTGCTGGCACCGTGAGGCCTCCTAGTGATGTTGTCGGCCTCCCTTCCTTGGTGGTTGCCTAGAAGGGAAGTTTCAGGAACTTCCAGAACCCAAATCCAGCCTGAGTTTTATACTTGTGACAAGTACAAAAATACTTGTTTACAGGGATTCTTACCTTGGAATTCACAGATCCTAGAATTCAGGGATCTGTGAATTTAGGTGGAAAAATACATTTTTATTTTTACTAACCTCTGTCTGAAATCAAACATTTTCTTCAATTATGCAGGCCAAACCATAGTAGAAGTGGCAGTAAGTCTGACTTTGTCACTGAAAGAAATCCCAGTTATATCCATGTCATGTAACAGCCATGGCAAATATTCCAGAATGTCATCTACTCTCATCATATCAAAATGGTGACGTGCATTAGGTCCACTGATACTGTTCTAAAGGTTGCATCTGAGATCTGTTTTAATTCAGTATGGCAAGACATGCAGACGTGGAAATGGCTGCCATAAGGGAAAGAGTTCATACTCACAGATCTGTAGTAACAGAAGCCACACCACACCACACAGGGACACGTGGGGAACAGCCGGTTGTTTAGGAGGCAGAAGGGAGAGAGCGTGGCCCCGAGCTCTCACTGGGGCTTTCAAGAGAAGGAACGGGCAAGGCAGGGTAGGCACATTGAGTAAATTTTGGATTGGATAGTTTGCATAATTTCGGCAGGCTATGGACTGTAGAAGCAGTCCCTAGTTGTCTTGTGCCTGGCGATCTAGGGCAGGAGGAATGTTGTGTAAGAATTTGATAACCAAGTTGGTTGGGGCGTAGGCTTTGGATTGGATGGGGTGCATATGGAAGACATGCTTGCAGGGGAATCCTTTGCTATCTCTAGGAACTAACTAGCCCTGGGAAGGGCAGTCCCTTGAGGATCAAGGTCCCAAATGCCAGGCCATCAAAAATACAGAAAATAAATATGCTCAGTACAGCTAGATATTTATTACTGAATGTGTTAATAATGAAGCACAGGTACTACATAATCACAGTTGTGCTTTTAAAATATATTAATAACTATATTTCAATCTAATCAGCTTCTTTTGTAATCTTTCATACTTTATTTTCTGTGTTTATGAATGCTATTCTGACAAAGACTTCCTGGACTTCCAAATGATCCATGGCTTAAAGATGTTAACCTCTGAAGAGAGATTCAGTGTCTCGCCTTGCTAATTCTCCTGCATTTCCTGTTTTTCTTTCTTGCGACGTAAGTTTAGCCAAACATAGGACCAGAACAAGTTACTGCCAGAGATACTGCTCTGGCCCCACCACCAACACCCCTCACCTTCACCTGTTGTTCACCCTCCCACTCCTGACCTTGTGGTAAAATGGAGGACATATTCACTGTGGCTTAATTTACTGAGCACTTACCATATGCCAAAACAGTTCTACACATTTATTTTGTATTTGATCCCCATAGTAGTTCTATGAAGTAGATGTGGTTATCACGGTCATTTGACAGGTAAGGTAACTGAGGCATGAAGTGCTTATAAGCAGCTAGGGTCATGCACTGGGGCGGAGTATAATGAGGCTGGGCAGTGTGTCTTTGGGTCTCATATCCTGAACACTGCATAAATACTGCGCTTGTGATGCAGGCATGACTGGGCTCCATGCTCTGAATATAGGTACTAGGAAGACAGCATTTTCTCTCACTAGGACTTCATATGATTAGCTGTCTGAAATAGCAAAAGCCTAGAAGTCGATCTGCGTGCCCATCTTGGAGTACTGAATACTTGTGTCCAGAAAGTCTAGGTCTGTGACATATTCAGGGTGGTTTAGAAAAAGAAAATCTGGAAATGAATTCAAAGTGTGATTAATCTATGTTTCTTAATAAATTAATTGGCAGGTTAAATTCATCCAAGTGGTAACCTCTTTGGAACTTACTCTGTATGACTTATAAGGGGTCATAAAAGTCCAAGGTAACTGAGTCATATCAAAGCTAACTCCTAATTGCTCTGTCAGAGCCATGATCTCTACTGGCTTTTTGGCTACACTTAGAAAGAACTCTAGAAATCTAGGTCTCTGGTTAGACTTTTTGCTATCTACTGACCTGCCTTTTACAGTACTGGATTTTTATAAATCAGATGTTCATAAAGTAGGGAGTGGCCAATTATTCTTTGCTACAGAAGTTCAGGTATATTATTTTGTATTATTGTTTTGAAAGTACAAGGAGGAAATACGTTTATACTCTCTCAGTCAAGCCTTGCCTTATTGCATAACTATAATAAGGCTTAAGTTCAGCTCCATGAGACAGAACACCCAAAATAATGGTGTATTAAATGCCATAGAGGCTTATTTTTCTCTACTCATTGCAGAGAGGTTTTGGAAGTTACACTGTGTTAGATGTCTTCCGGATCTTGGTTCCGCTATCCTTACACTTGACCTTCGACCTTATGGCCCAGTGTGTCTGTTAGAGCTCCAGCAATAACATCTTTATTCCAGGTGGATGGAGAAAGAGAAAAGGTGTCTGGCAGCAGCAGTGTTTTAAAGGAAGTTTATCGTTACACAATACTGGTGCTTATATCTTATTGGACAAAATTAGGTTCAAGGTCAAGTGTAGGCAAGAGAGACTAAGAAATGTACCAAACTACAAATTAGAGGTTCTACAGCTCTGGAAGGAGAGAAAATGGATATAGACATGTAATTAGCAACCTCTGTCACACGTACTATTTGGACGCTTTAATTATGATTGAAGCACCACTAGGGCAGCATTCCCTAACCTCAATTGCCTTAGAAGGCAAATAAATCTCTTGAATATTATATTTATAAACCCAAATATCTAATGTGACAATAGCACGTACCAGAAGATGTTAAGGTGATAGTCCTCCCAGACGGCACACCATGTTAACAGGGTCTTCTGAATACAAACTCTGAACTCAGACCCTGCCTCCACAGGCGGTAACTTCAGGTGCTGGGTGTCAGAGGGGGGCTTGGGGATGGCAGGACTTTTGTTACAGAGGAAACTGAATATTCTATCTGAACATAAAGCTGTGTCTTTATTTTCAGTTACAACAAAACTATACTGAAACAAACCTCATTTTGGGAAGACTGGGCTATTGTTAAGTTTTGTTAAAGTCCATTTTGTAAAATATTACATCTTTTTTTTAAGTAAATGCATATGTGTCTTTGGAATCTTGCCAGTATATCATACATTCATTTGAGTCATTGGCTCATTTTCCTACTTCTCTGCAAAGAAATAATTTTATTGATGTTTTTCTCCAGCAGGTGGAAATCAGAACAGCATCATGCAATGCAGGAAGGGGTTGCTAAGCGACTATTTTCAGTGTTAAAAAAAATCCAAACAAACCTTCTTTTTAAATGTGTGCAGCATGTGAAGAATTAGATAACTCTCCATCCAACTTTAAAAAACTCACACAACTTAACAAAAATTATGTCATCCTTTTATGTTTCCTGCTCTTGTAACTTTCATCAACAATGCTACAATCTTCAAAGATGCAGTTTCAGATCGGGGTCAAGCTAACCATAGAACATAGCAAAATACAGTTAGAATTCTTTGGTTACAGTTTTGTCAATCTGACATCCATCAACATGGAGATTCTTATAATCCATTTTTTATGTCCTTTGAGTGAAAACTACATTAACACAGGTCTTAGGTGCTTTTGAAAAGTGGATTCTTTGCTGGCTCTGGATTGTAATTAAACTTTAACACTCGCTCCCTCACTTCTAAAAATAAATCAAATGATCCAATATGAGAGAATTAATTCAGAAATTTGGAAGTACTCCCCTTCCCAGCACCAAGTGCAGAAACATAATTGGGGGCGTTTATATATAGTTATCAAACCTCCTTCAGTATGAAGGCTGGTAGATGGTTTCTTAGGGTTACAGGGGTCCTTTATGCAAAGGGTGAGTTGAATGACCCCATCCAACCAGTCTGCAGGTAATTGCAAGGCTCAGGCTTCTTCCTGGAGGAAAAATGGAAGAATATTTTGGTATCCAAGGTGTGCTCCCCTGGCATGGCTTCCTAGAGGTCATTGGGACTGACCCCTGGCAATGTGGGGCAGATACTGGTGCTAAGGGGCGTGCATCTAAAACATGTGGAAATGCTAGGGATGATGGAAACTTCTCCCTACTCATTCCTTATAATTATATTCTATAGTAGGCAACCTCAGTATTTCCTAGTCTGACTGGTGGTCATGCACATATAGACTCTCTTTGGTTAAACTGGTAAGTGTCAGAGTTTGCCTTTGACCCCTGTTTATTTCCTCTTCTGTGTCCTCTTTCCACATGTCCTCAGCTGATGTTCTAGTTGCCTGAAATTCTAGCACAGGTATCTCTTGCCATCTAAACATGGTAGGTAGTCCCCTGGATTCGGCCAGTGAGGAATTCTTGTATCTGTGCTCTGTATAAAATGAGTTTTCACATTCCTTATGGTATTTACTTCCCACAGCAACCCTATCAATAAGGCAAGGCACAACACTTTATTTACATTTTCCAATAGGGAAAACAGTGCACCTACTTGGTGGAGCTGAAATTGGAACCCAGAACTTCCTATTTTCAGTTTAGGGCTCTTGTCACAAAGTTGCAGTTCATGATTTCTGTCTTGTGGATCTTTTTCCGTGGCTTTACTAAGTGCTTGATTAATAAATACATTAAAATTTATTAAAATAAATTAACTTTTCATTGGGTCTTCTTAGCTTAAAGTGTTGTCTTAGAGGTAAGGCTTGAATCTCAATCACACAATATAATGACATGTATTTAAAAAAGCCAATAAGGTGAGAATTTCAGGTGTCATGAATTCTTTAGAAGATGGAAGATGGTATTTTGGTCAGAATTCCTGAATTAATTAATAAATCAGTATTAGTTTCTACGATGTGACAGGCCCTGTTGCTACAATAGGAAACAAAAAAGATATGATCCCTACCCTCATGAATCTTACAACCCAGGCAGCTCTTTTGTATTAACAGAATAGATATAATTTGTTTGTATCCAAAGCTATCTCTAAGGTGAAGGCCTGAGCAAGATTATTGGATCCTGGCCAAGGCAGAGGGAAAAGAGACAAGACAAGAGATAAAAACTTGGGGTTACAAACTATTTTGGGGTCACTATTCTTTTCAGAGAAGTTTTGCATCACCTGGAGGGGTCGGAGCAGGCAGGAAGGCTAAGAAAGATTAGTGGACAAAGGCAGTAAAATCTTTAAGCAGAGGGAGAGAACAGCCTTCTATTCTTTTTTTCATTCTGGGAAGGTGCATGGCCGCAGGGAGGAGGATGCGGTGCCGAGCTAGACGGTGCTGATCCCGTCACTGGGACAGGCTGAGAACAACCCGCTTGCAGAAGCAATCTACTGCCTTGGGTCCTGTTTACTTATCCCCTTTCGCTGTTAATCCGAGTCTGAGTGGGGACGGCCCCAGAGGGAAGAAATACAGCGAGAATGAACTTGAAGAAGCTTCTTGGAGAAAGTCCTTCTAAAACAGAAACTGGCAGAGAGCAGACATTCCTAAAAGTATAGTCTTCCTATAGTACACGTACTGTGTAAATCTTGCAAGTAATTCACAAAATCACTTGTGATCACTGGTTTTAAAACCTTTTGTCAGCTATACTTGAAATGTAAATACTTATATTGAAAACTCGGTGAAATATAATTGTGGTTCCCCATCTACCATACCCACCAGTATGTAGTGTTCTTAGAAATAGTTTTATTGGTCATAGCTTATTAGACACTGGTTTTACAAAATCACTTATTTTGAGTAGGCATGTAAAGGATTGGCTTTTTCACTGCCTCTGAGAGTGTTTGTTATTTCATCCGTGAGATCAGTAACAGCACGCTCTGTGCATCTACCTCCCGTTGCTGCGTGAAACACTTTATTTCTAACACGAGAGGCTGGTATCGACCTAACTAGCAGTCTGATTTGTCTTCACGAGCTACTCCACGACATGTATTCCCATTGGTGGCTGCTCTTTAAACAAAGTATTTGGAAACCCTATGTTGAAAACAAGAACAACCCCCACCGCAAACCCCCAAATTTAGTTTCACAGCGTCAGTGGACCTACATGCTGACGTCACTCTTACACAGGAACCTCTCTCCGTGCCAGGCCAGCCGGGTCTCCCAGGGACCCTGATGGTGATCACGGCATCTTATCTGCTGCTCATTTCAGCACATCCTCGTGTCGCGTGTCTCCATGTCACCGTGGCACCGTCTAGATGTCTTCTGGTGCAGGCCCTCATTCAGTCCTCACTCTGACTCTATAATGGAGATACTGGTATTCCTTTCTTTTTTAAAAAAATTTTTATTAAGGTATTATTGATATACACTCTTATGAAGGTTTCACATGAAAAAAACAATGTGGTTACTCCATTTACCCATATTATCAAGTCCCCACCCACACCCCAATGCAGTCACTGTCCATCAGTGTAGTAAGATGCCCCAGAGTCACTATTTGCCTTCTCTGTGCTACACTGTTTTCCCCGTGACCCCCCACACCATGTGTACTATACATAATACCCCTCAATCCTTTTCTCCCTCCCTCCCCCACCTGCCCTCCCACACCCCTCCCCTTTGGTGACCACTAGTCCCTTCTTGGAGTCTCTGACTCTGCTGCTATTTTGTTCCTTCATTCAGTTTTGCTTCATTGTTATACTTCACAAATGAAGGAAATCATCTGGCACTTGTCTTTCTCCACCTGGCTTATTTCACTGAGCATAATACCCTCCAGCTCCATCCATGTTGCTGCAAATGGTAGGATTTGTTTCTTTCTTATGGCTGAATACTATTCCATTGTGTATATGTACCACCTCTTCTTTATCCATTCATCTACTGATGGACACTTAGGTTGCTTCCATATCTTGGCTATTGTAAATAGTGCTGTGGTAAACATAGGGGTGCATATGTCTTTTTGAATCTTAGAACTTGTATTCTTTGGGTAAATTTCAAGGAGTGGAATTCCCGGGTCAAATGGTATTTCTATTTTTAGTTTTTTGAGGAACCTCCATATTGCTTTCCACAATGGTTGAACTAGCTTACATTCCCACCAGCAGTGTAGGAAGGTTCCCCTTTGTCTGCATCCTCACCAGCATTTGTTGTTCTTGGTCTTTTCTATGCTGGCCATCCTTACTGGTGTGAGGTGATATCTCATTGTGGTTTTAATTTGCATTTCCCTGATGATTAGTGATGTGGAGCATCTCTTCATCCTCAGTGAAAGATTCACGACACCCCTGCACACACATTTACACTGTCCGGGTGTTCAGAGACCTCTCAGAGCCCATCCATGCTTCCACCGAGTGATCAAGGAACCCAAGTTAGGAAGAAATCTTGCAGTATATTTGCTGTCATAGATGAATGATTTTTCAGTATTTTTTTTCAAGATTACTAAGATAGGAAGAGAGGGAAGAAAGGAGAGGGATGAAGGGAGGAAGGAAGGAAGAAGGAAGATAGGAAAATGATGATCCTTCTCCTTTTTTTCCAGCTACAGTGGTCCCTAGGAGGGATGCAGACATTCAGTTCTGCCCAGTTTGCTATTTTGAAATGTAACTACAGTCAGGAGCTCTTAATGAGCATTTCTTTTATATTTTTAAATGGATTAAACAAAAATTTATTAAGTAATAAGATCTTCAGAAGATGAAAAGTCAGGCATCCCTCCGTTATAACTCTTAGCCCGGTACTTTTGTCTCTCCCAGCAACTCTTTCCTTCCCTGTTTTAACTTGGTGGTGGTGGTCTGAGTCAGAAATGGCCTCGGCTTGGGTAAGGTGCTGTGGCCATCCTTACTGCCATGGGCCAGGAAGGGGGCGAGCCTCAGCTCCTCAGACGGGCTGTGCGTGTTGGCGACCCAGTCAGAAAGCCTCAGCTATGGGTTTTCATCAGCCTTTTCTCAAAGACCAAGTTAAAAAAAAAAAGCAGTGAAAGCAAGTCATCTGTCATTTCAGTATTGTCTAATATTAGCTTTCCATTCCCAGTTAATTAAGATGCAATGTTTTCCTTAGTCATTCTCCAAGGCATGATTGTATTTAAATAACTTTTCCGGTCTCTCCTTAAGCTCATGGAAAGTTTTGCTTCCTTTTTCTTTATGTTAGTCGCTTAATAATCAGCCAGTTCTTCAAAAAAAAAGATTCTATAGATCAAAACACCCAAACTTTATCTATGTTTAAAGTCATTATTTTTGGAAATCAGTAGGTGAACAAATATGGACAATGATTAGTCTCACTAGTAATTAAAGAAACACGATAAAACCAGCAATGAGCTGCCACTCAACACTCCCCCTTCTCCATGAAATTAGCCTACATCTCCATCTCTCTAAATCTCTATGTATCTGTCCCTATCCATCTATCTTTGTACTTTCTAGTTTGTTTATATACACGAGTGTATATATATTTCCAAGAACAGATTGGTTTAATAAATCATGGATTTTAATAAATCCCCATAATGCAACAGTCACTAAAAATGATAGCTGTGGAAGTTGGCAACATAAAAAAGTATTGTGATTTCAGTACAAAGTAATGCTGTGATTCCAACTGTATATATATAGGCATTTGTGCACCAGAGACACTGGACACTTATTCAAACAGACCATTGGACAAATGGCTCCCAGGCCTTTAACATCTATCAGCATTATCTACAGCTCTAAGCTTGATCTTATAGAACTGATTTTTATAATGGTCAAAATATTATATAGCTAAAAATGTTCAAGAGTAAGCGATCGGTTTAAACTCCATAAAAAGGTATAAATGTTAAGATTGCAACCATGAAAAAGTACCCATAGGAATTTAAAAACAGAAGGAAATAAACCAAAACAATAAATGTCAAGTCAAGATGATGGGATTTTTTTCTTTCTTTCATTTCCAAATTTTCTCTGTTTATCAATTTTATAACTATAACTACACTTAACACAATATACATATATGTGTGTGTATGTATGTAATACATATGGCATCAAATTATTCATTACCACTTCTCTTCATGAAAATGTATTTTCTTGGTTTGAAGTAAAATTTCTCAGAATTCCACATTTGCCTGCAAATCTAACTGCAGCTTTTCCCATGTGACAGCACATGCTCTTTCTCTTATAGCCCCTGTTCAGATATTTTCTGAGGATGTTAATTACTTCAGAGGTGACGTAGAAAGAACTTAAAGGTTCCCATTAGGCAGAGAGCAGCCAAAGAAAGAGGCAGTGGCATGTTGATGTTTCCTTTTTATGATGAATGGTGAGGCATTCAAATGAGGCTCGTTTCTATTTACTGTGTCTGCAATACCTAAAGGGTTTGTGAGAAACTCCAATTATACTCTTCGGTTCTGTGCTGGTTCACTGGAGGAACAGAGTTTTTTTTTTTAAGTCACCATTTAAGACAATACATAACAGGTCAAATCTCATGACTGGGGTTATTATTTCAGGAAATTTCTCCCCGTAATTAAAACAGATCTAAGACTCAGGTGGCTCAGGGCAGTCTTGCTTTGCAGACCTCATTAAGACTAGATTACCTGCCATGAACACTCAGACCTTCCTTGGGACCAGACTGTGGGCAGCCCTTAGGATGGCTCACAGAATTTAGGTGGGCAAAAATGAGTCTACTTCACATTTGGTCTTTAAGCATTTCTTAATGTTAAGTTCTTTTTTTAAAAAATTGTACCAGTCATTTTTTATAGTTTCTTTTCTAAGCTCTTAAAATTAACACACTGTTCAGAAATAAGATGTCCTTGGAACTCAAGATGCTTTTTACATCTTTAACCAAAGTGTTTTCTGTGTAATTTTTATTATTATTATTATTTATAATAGAAACATATTGGGATTTGTGAACAAGCTTTACAAATACCTTTGCTGACTGTTGTGCCTTTAATTCTACTCTTGTCTTCCAGGATAATTTCTCTTCTTGATGAAATACATCACTTCTTTCAGAGATTTTTGGGTAATAATTCTCTTTTGTGCACCTGGAAATATCCTTATTTCCACCCTCTCTAATTAGGGTAAAGCATTCGAGATTTTCCTGTCATACTTTGGAGATACTCTCCATGGTCTTTTGCATCGTTTATTGCTGGTGATTTGCTGCCAACTGATTGTCATTCCTTTTGAGTAGTTTTTCTTTTCCTTCCACACCTCTTTTTCTTTGATTCTGCAATGTTACTACAGTATGTATGGATGTGAATTTAATTTTATTTACTTTGTTTGTGTATCATGTGCCTTTTTCAACCTGTCGACTCATGTTTTTCTCCAGTTCTGGAAAATTTTTAGCAATTATGTCCTTTTGAAAATTTTATTAGACATGTCTTGAAACTTCCCAGTAAATCCTCCATATATCTTAATTTTCTTTCATAATTTTTATCCCTTCATATTTCTCTGCTGCATTATCTGAGATTTGCTCAGTTCTGAGTCATTAATTCTCTCATTGCATTTCTTCTTTAACCTACTCATTTACTTA
The DNA here is from genome assembly GCA_029783875.1 of Phataginus tricuspis. NCBI lineage: Eukaryota > Metazoa > Chordata > Mammalia > Pholidota > Manidae > Phataginus > Phataginus tricuspis. The sequence goes on along the minus strand of JAQQAC010020790.1, from coordinate 1,844,416 downwards.
GTTTTGAAATTTTCCACAACTATATTTTTCATGTATAAAATTTTTGTTTGCTGCTCTTTTGTATCTTTTAGTTCTAGTTTTATATTCTCTTGTTTTTGTTTCAAAAACACCTATTCTCATTTTTCAGGTGCTATCTTCTCCTTGAGCTCTTTAAAGATTTAAACAACGTTTCTGATTGTTCAAATATTTCGCTTTGTTTACATATAAGGTCTCCTTTGGTTATAGTCTTTACCTATGTTTTGTAGTTAAACATAGTTTAAAAATTATTTTTAGGAAAGGAAATATTTCTAATGTATCCAGAAGCACAGAGATTAGTGTAAAAACCCATACTTCTACCTCCAGAAATAAAAAATGTTAAAATTTTGTCATAAATATTTCAGATCATTGTTAGAGTAATAATAATTATAGATGCTTAAAACTTATGTTTAAATATCCTGAAAATACACATTTCATTTATCCTCAATTTCCTTCTGCTTTATAAAGGCTGACCTCTATCCTAAAGTTGTGAGTTATATTACTTTTTGGTATTTATGCACATATATTATACTATAATAATTCTATGACAGTATTTAATATTGTTCGATATTCCTCAAAATTTACAAAGATAGTGTGTTGTGTTATTTTGCAATCTTCCTTTTTTCTTAGCCATGTTTTTGAGGTCTATGTTGATACCTATGGGGCACATGTACATATCTCATCATTTACTTTGGGAGTCTCTCAATAGAATATACTCAAAACACTAGCTGTATCCTAAGCTGGGTCCATCATCAACTTTACTAGATGGCGCCAAGTTGCTGTAAAGTCATTGTACCAATCTATACTCCACTCCACCAGCAATGTTTGAGAATTCCCATTTCTTCACATTGTCATTGATAATTTCAATGCTGCTTTTACTTTTTAAAAAATCAGCTTTATTGAAGTATAATTTACATAAAATAAAATTGCTTGTTTTAATGTACATTTCAAGTTTTAACAAATGTATACAGTCCACCACAATTAAGTTAGAGACATTTTCACTCCCCCAAAAGTTCCTTCTTGCCCCTTTTTGATCAATCCCCTTTTCCACGCTGGCCACTAGCTATCACTGGTCTGCCTTCAGTCATTAGTTTTTTTTTTCTAAAATTTTGCTTAGCATAATGCTTTTGAGATTTCACCCTGTTTGTTGCATGTATCAGTTATTTTTAAATTGTTGAGCATTATTTCATAGATATTCTATATATTGATGGAAAATTGATAGAAATTTGGATTAGTTCCTGTTTGGGGCTATTATGAATAGAGCTACTATTTACCTACAAATCTATGTGTGGACTGCCTAAATACCTAGGACTAGAATTTCTGAGTTGTATAGTAAGTATATATTTAAATATATAAGAAATTGCCAAACTGCTTTTCCAAAGTAGCTGCACCATTTTACATTTCAACCACTAACGTATAAGTGCAACATCCAGTTGCTCTCCATCTTTGTCAACACTTGAAATTGTGTCTTCCTAATTTTAGTCACTTTAGTAGGTGCATGTGTTTCCTTAACGACCACTGAGGTTGAGCATCTGTTCATGTGTTAATATTTCATTCATGAAAGCTCTTTGGTGAATTTTTGTTCAAAATTTTTGCCTATTTTTAGCCAAATTGCTTGTCTTCTTAATATTTAGTAGTAGGAATCCTTTATGTTCTGCGTAAGTCTTCAGTAAGATATACAGTTTGCAAATATTTTCTTTGGTTTGCTTTGGTTCGGATGACTTTGGATTAGCTTTTTATTTCTTTGCAGTGCCTTTTAAAGAGCTAAAGTTATGTGTAATTTTTCATTTTTCTATTTTTAATTTTGTATTATTTTTTACTGTTTTGATTCTTATTGCCTATTTTATTTTTTAAAATATTTTTTCTGTAAAAATTGATATGTCCATTTTGGGAGAGTATTGACATTGAATGTTTTTTTGAAAATCCAATATTTATTATTATATTTTTAATTAAGGTATTGATATACACTCTTATGAAGGTTTCATATGAAAAAGCAATGTGGTTACTACCTTAACCCATTGTATCAAGTCCCCACCCATACCCCATTGCAGTCACTGCCCATCAGTGTAGTAAGATGACACAGATTCACTGTTTGCCTTCTCTGTGCTACACTGTTTTCCCCATGATCCCCCACACCATGTGTACTAAACATAATACCCCTCAATCCCCTTCTCTCACCCTCCACACCCACCCTCCCACACCCCTCCCCTTTGGTAACCACTAGTCCCTTCTTGGAGTCTCTGAGTCTGTTACTATTTTGTTCCTTCAGTTTTGCTTCGTTGTTATACTCCACAAATGAAGGAAGTCATTTGGCACTTATCTTTCTCTGCCTGGCTTATTTCACTGAGCATAATATCCTCCAGCTCCATCCATGTTGTTGCAAATGGCAGGATTTGTTTCCTTCTTATGGCTGAATAGTATTCCATTGTGTATATGTACCACATTTTCTTTATCCATTCATCTACTGATTGAAAATCCAATATTTAATTAGTTAATGTCTAACTTACCTTACTACTTTAATAATTATATTTATTTATTTAAAAAATTACACTAGATATCAAAATGTCCCATACATCTTGGAGATGTTAAATTAAAACAACTCTCTACCAATGATCCTATATTCAGTTGTAGTGTTGCCTAATAGAAATGTAATGCAAGTAACATATGTAACTACATATACAATTTAAAGTTTCCTAGTAACTATCTTAAAATATTAAAATAAGCAAGTGAAATTAATTTTAGTAATGTATTTTATTTCACCCAATATATTTTTAAATGCTAGCATTTCAACATATAATCAATATAAAAAGTAATGAGATACTTTACCATTTTTCTTCCATACATTGCTTCAGTTTTTAACATTTTACAGTAAGCCATATTTTAAGTGCCAATACCCTCATGTGGCTAGGGGTGTGCTATTTTGGCCAGAGCAGTTCTAGAGAAAAGCCAAAATTTATTTCAGTTGAATAATCTCCTAGAGTGTATATAATACTGCACAAAGTGTTGATAAAATTATGAAACTCAATTGTGTAGCCAGGAGAATATCAAAAAGCAATTTCAGCTTTGAAGGTTTCCTAGAAATACCATTGGTAGTTCATTAAAGCTCTATTTCTTTATTACATCCTGGAAAGTGGATGTAGGTCTCCAAAATCTTGTTAGTGACAGGAATATTTTTACCATTAAATAGAAAACAGCAGGGCACTTTTGGTTAAAAACTGCACAGACAAGCTCCTTCTTCCAGGCAAGGGAATTATAGTTTAGCAAGATTTTTGTTTTAATGAGCCGTGTCTTTGTGCTCCTTCTGAATAGTCTTCATTGGTTTAATTATCACAGAATGCCCACACTATATAAGAAGCTGGGTGCCTTCTCTTTTTTCCTCCCCCTGTTGAGCAGTCCACCAAAAACAACTTAGTAGGTCACCGTGTGCCTAGTACAGTGTCTGATGAAAACAACAGCCAAAAATAACAAGTGCTGGCAAGGACATGAAGCAACTGGAACTCTTCTGTCCTGCTGGTGCAAATGGAAAATGGTATAGGCAACAGTTTCCTATATAGTTAAACATATATTTACCACCTAACCCAGCAATCTCACTTCAAGTTATTTACTAAAATGAATGAAAATTCCAGGTCACACAAATCAGAAACTGAATGTTGGGGGAGGCAATGAATGACCATAAGGAAGCATAGGAGAATTTTTTGAGGTGATAGAACTCTTGTTTATTTGATTGCATTGGTAGTTATATAATTGCAGACATTTACTAGACTTATAAAACTGTGCACGAAAGAGTGACTTTTACTATTGAGGTTACTAAAAGAATGTATTGGGTAACAATTAAATGCAAGGACCAAAAGAGGGACAAAGGTAAGAGAGTATAAATATGATGCAATACCAGTTCATACAGAGTTTTGGGATTTGGCCTGGAAACCAGTATTTCTTCAATTTAATTCAACTCAATAAATGCATATTGAGTACCTACCCTGTGTTGGGCACTGCTCTTGGTCTAGGAATAGTGAGTAAAACACAGGTGCTGACCTCAAGAAGCAATGTTCTTTTTTTGTGAGCTATATGCAGACATATAATGAATACTTTTATAATTTACTCTTCCTCAAAGTGAAGCAAGTACGTTTCTAAGTATGTTTGGTGCTTTAATGCAAATCCAAGGAAGCTCTTCAGTAGGGACCCCAGGCAGTACCAGCGTTTTTAAGAATTTCTTCATGTCTGTCCCGTCTCATATTTGGGATGTCGGTATCCTCAGTGAATTCACTGGGAGGTCGGTGACACAAGGTAACCGAGTGTCTTGCCAGCAGTGATAGAAAAGAACCCATCATGGTCCACCTCTAGTGCTAATCGTTCTGTGTAAGATTTGACTTGATTGATAAACGCTTTATCTTGGGTGAATGACTTGTCACCTAGGAATGAAACCATTCACTCTGATGACAGAAGCATTGCAGTTTTGCAGTCAGTCCAGAAAAGTCATTCCTGGCAGGAATGCAGTAGGAGTCCTGGAACAAGTGTATATTCAGAGAGTGACAAAAACATTATCATCTCAGAGTGCAACACCCACTCTGTGGCTTAAGGATATGCACACCAGTACCATTTTTCTTTATCTGTCCCTCGTGCCGCCCCGCTGCACTGTGTGCCGTCTCACCTCTTCGCTGTGCTCTGCTGTGACGGGAGGGAGCAGGCCTGTTAGACGCCCAGGTAGATGGTGGCCTTTACATTTGCAGAGCACTTAATGCCTATAGAGCACTGTGTACAGTGAATAAGGGCAGCATTATTATCTCAGCTGTAGGAGCACAGAGGGGTTGTAAGTTGTCCAAGTCGCCCAACAAGAAAGGGATGGAGTAAATTCTGAAGTTTGAGTCTTCTGATCTCGAGCCCGGAACACTTTCCCTTCTGTCAGAATGCCTAAGGACTAACGGTGCTGACTTTCGGTTCAAGAGGCTGTGGGTGGGGACATAGTTTTCAGTAGTTCTCTGGAAGACAGGAGACAGATCCCACAGGGCCCAAATGGTCTCTAGCAAAATGTTCATGAAAATGAATTACACATAACCAGAGTTAAATAAAGGAATTACGTCTCTTTCCTTCTTTGATTCAAATACTATATAACAATTGCTTTTGTGTCACTTGACTTGTTAATATACCGTTTAGATGGAATGAGACATGGAAGCAAGGGTAGCAGGGTGGCAGCTGCTCAGTCTGCATCTAAGAGGCTCTGGAGCCATGGGTGTTGAATTGTTTGTGTGTGGTCATGTCCCATGGGAGCTTATATTTGCAGGAGCAGTAACTCCAGAAGTTTTATATTCACCCTGATGTTTCCTGCTTTCAGAGACTTCAAGGAATCAATCAAATTGGCAACTGGTTGGTGAGCTCATAGCAATCCTGATCTTACCAATGTATGTAATAGTTACCATGCTGCAGTTATTTGAGGAAAAATAGAAAAGCTCTCACAGACCTGTACTATCATGTTACTGAAATGTATACCTGTTTTTAAAATTCTCATATGTGTTCTTCTTGGATTAAAATACCTGCTAAGTGTCCATCAGTAGATGAATGGATTAAGAAGATGTGGTACATATACACAGTGGAATATTATTCAGCCATAAGAAGAAAACAAATCCTGCCATTTGCAACAACATGGATGGAGCTAGAGGGTATTATGCTCAGTGAAATAAGCCAAGCCGAAAAAGACAAGTATCAAATGATTTCACTCGTATGTGGAGTATAAGAACAAAGAAAAAAAGTGAAGGAACAAAACAGCAGCAGACTCACAGAACCCAAGAACGGACTTATAGTTACCAAAGGGAAAGGGACTGGGGAAGATGGGTGGGAAGGGAGGAATAAGAGGGAAAAAGGGGCAGTACGATTAGCAGACGTAAGGTACGGGGGGCACGGGGAGGGCTGTACAACTCAGAGAAGACAAGTAATGATTCTATAGCATCTCACTACGCTGATGGACAGTGACTGTAATGGGGTTGGTGGGGGGGACCTAATGAAGAGGGTAGTTTAATCACCATAATATTGCACATGTAATTGTAGATTAATGATACCAAAGTAAATTATAAAAAAAAAACCTGCTATAGGTGCTGGGGAAAAGACATGACATGTTTGGCCAGTGTCAGCTAATGAGTTAATATTAAGTAAGTATTTATTGTACACTTCTATGAAAATAGATTATGAAAATAATAATAAAAATAACTACTATTTATTCAGTATTTAGTAAAGATGAACCTTTAACACATTATTTCCTTTACTCCCACAAGCTTATGAGGAAGTTCTGAGTGTGGGACTGAGACTTAGAGGTTAAATAACATGTTCAACTAAAAAGTGGAGGAGACAGGATTCTAATCCAGATCTGCCTTGCCTGTGACTGTATGAGCAAGACACAGCCCTTTTACTCATGTAGATTAAAGTGTAGAAAAGATTAAGTGTAGAAGTAGCAATTCAGGGCAGATGTGGTGTGAGCTGTAATAGGAGGATGAACAAATGTGCTCTGAGATTTGGGAAGAAGCCAACTCTTCTGGCTGAGGGGCTAAAAGCCTCATGGAGGAGGTGGCATCTAAGGGAGTTTGAGAGGAAAGGTAGGACTGCTGTGGCAGAAAGGGGTGTGCACCTTTAGCCTATAAATATGCTTAAACAGAAATGTTGATTCTGTATTATCAGCAGAGAATAATATATGCAAATTCTGCCTTTTAAAGTTTTATTTGAAATCCTTTCTTGACCAGTGTCAGCTAATGAGTTAATATTAAGTAAGTAAGTATTTATTGTACAGTTCTATGAAAATAGATTATGAAAATAATAATAAAAATAACTACTATTTATTCAATATTTAGTAAAGATGAACCTTTAACACATTATTTCCTTCACTCCCACAACCTTATGAGGAAGTCAAAACTCAGAGTTCGGGGGCTCTCCCCTCCCTGATACACACACACACACACACACACACACACACACACACACACACAAAATTCTAGTGACTGTGTACACCAATATATACATAAAATTAGTATGATTAAAAAAATTATCCCTCTTAGAGTGTCACTTAAAAGTGATTCAACGAGAGTGTGTATATTTGTGTGTATATATATAAATATATGTCATGTATACATATATTATACATTATATATAAACAATTCTTAAAGAAGAGTAGAGTAGATGGATGGTTGGATATTTAATAGATGGATAAATGGATTGAGGGAGAGAGGAAAGGAGAAAAAGAGACAGACAGACAAAGAGAATTAAAAAATGGAACATTTTACCAATAAGTACATAGAAATTCTAAATGAAGAGCATGTGGATGTTTATTGTACTATACTTTGATCCTTCTTTTTTTGAAATTTTCCAAAGAAAGTTGGAAGAAAACATGGAAGATAGAGAAATGGCAAAAGAAGTTAATAAAATCACCCATAATCTCCTAGCCTGATATAGCCACATTAACACACTATAACATTTTAATGCATTCCCTTCCAGTCTTTTTTCTAGATTATGGTTTTTCAAAATAGTTTTGTCATCAAGTTTTATGTACAACTTTGCAACATGCTGTTTTTCACTTACCAGTGTATCTCAAGCAGTTTCTCATATCAATAAAATCCCTAATGATACACTTTCAAAGAAGACATACAGATAGCCAACAGGCACATAAAAAGATGCTCTACATCATTAATCATTAGGAAATGCAATCAAAACCACAATGAGATATCACCTCACACCAGTAGAATGGCTATTATCGAAAATACAAGAAATAAGAAGTATTGGTGAGGATATGGAGAAAAGGGAACCCTTATACACTCTTAGTGAGGATGTAAATTGGTGAAGCCAGTATGAAAAGCAGTATAAAACTAAAAATAGAAATACCATTTGGCCCAGTAATTCCACTTCTAGGAGTTTATCTGAAGGAAACAAAATCACTGATTCAAAAGGATATGTGCACTCCTATATTTGTTGCTGGATTATTTACAATAGCTAAGATATGGAAGTAACCAAACTGCCCATTAACAGATGAATGGACAAAGAAGAAGTGGTATATGTACACAATGGAATATTATTTAGCCACAAAAAAAAAGAAAGATTATCTTGCCATTTGAAACAACATGAATGGACCTAGAGGGTGATATGCTAAGTGAAATAAACCAGGCAGAGAAATACTTATATCATGATTTCACTTATATATAGAATATAAACAAAACGAATTGGTGATTAGACCCATAGATGCTGAGAAGTAACTGGTGATTATCATGGGGGTGGTGCTGAGGTGAGTGGGTGAAGCAGGTGGAGGGAATAAAGAGGCACAAAATCTCAGTCATATATAAATTAGTTACAGGGATGAAAGAGCACAGAGAATATAGTCAGTGGTTCTGTGACATCTTTCTATATTGGCAGATAGTAAATACACTACTTGGGTGAATGTTTAATGTAGATTACTTGAAAAAATATAATACCGTATATCAACTATACTTCAATTAAAAAGTGGCATGAAGTGGAGTAGGCAGGAGTAATGGGATGATTTATTAAATATGAGGTGAAATGTCACTAACAAAAAAGTAAAGAAAAAAAGCCTTTCCTTCCCTACCCCTATCTTATCTCCCAGAAGCATGTTCTGATTGGTGGAATCTGAATCATCTTTGGAACTCTGGCTGCAAGGGAATTCTAGAAATACGGTTTTCAGCTTTCTAGTCTCTGTACTATCAGAGGGCACCGTAGAGAAGGTGAGAAAGGATCCTGAGTGCCAATCCACCCTATTCACAAAACCTGGGTTTGTTAGTTACTATGTTAGTTATCTGTTGCTTCATAACAAATTATCCCAAGACTTAGCTTAAGGCAACAAATATTTATTACCTTATAGTTTCTCAGGGTTGGGACTCAGGAATGGCTTAGCTGGATGGCTCTGGATCGGTGCCTCTGATGAGGCTGCAGTCAAGATGTTAGTTGGGGCGACAGTCATCTGAAGGCCTAACTGGGGCTGGAGAACACGCCTCCACGATAGCTCGTTCACAGGGCTGTTTGCGTGATCCTCAGTTCCTTACTGCCTTTCAGCGGCAGGCCTCTAGTCCTTGCCACGCGGGTGTCTCCGCAGAGCTGCTTGAATTCTCATTGCAAAATGGTAGCTAACTTTCCTCAGAGCAAGTGTTCCAAGAAAGAGGACCAGGAGAAGGCCACAAGGATGTAAAGACCTAAAGTGACATGAAGTGACACTTCCATCATATTCTGTTTGTTAGAAGCAAGTCACTAAGTCCCGTCTGTTTTCAAGGAGAAGAGAATTCATTTCCACCTTTTGAAGAGAAGAGCATCACAAGATTTGTGGACATATTTAAAAGCCACCAGTTATCTTTATACATCAAGGTTGCAGGGTGTGGGGACTGTCAGGATGGCAATAACGTCACGGTGAATGTTGATTCAGTGAGGGCTGCACGTTTGGGGTCTAGGGCGGGTCTGACGGATCCAGGCCAGCCTACGTAGTTACATATCCACAGAACCGAGCGCCATGTAAACACGGAGATTATGTAGTAGACGCTGTGAGTGTTGAATGAATAAAGGAAGGAAGGAAATATTGGTCGAATAGGTAGATAATGGCTGGATGAATGAATCCCAACTTTTAGGATCCCAAGCCACAAACAAATCCTTCAAATATGGTGGTTCAGTGACCAGTCTGGTTGCATTTGGTTCTGAGTTATTTCTATAACAGTAAGACAGCTCATTTCAAAGTGGTTCACAAAACTCAAATTTTGTGGAAGGCTAGGTTGAAACCTTCATGTCTTTGTTGTTCAGGATTTGTAATCAGCAAATAGAAGCTACTATCAAGAGCAGGTCAGTAGGCTCCACACACCCTAGATATTATTAAGGAGACAGCCATTGCTTCTGAGTAGCAGAAAATGCGCTCCCCCTCTCGACTCAGCAAATTTAGATGGAAGGAAAGGTAACTGTTACTGTTCTATCTTACTTTCTTTTTTCACTGAATTGCTGCTATTTTTGAAAAGTTGCTTCCTGTCTAGCAAAATGCAGTTAATGACAGAACAGCAAATTTCTCACTCATCAATCTGAACTAACAGGTCTAAACCAGCACAGCAGTTTTGAACATGCTGTTGGTGAAAGAAAACAGAATGTCACACTGGTCATCTTTGAAAGGCTTTCCTGAATCACACGGCTACCTCTCCAAAGAGTGAGAAACGAGCCTCGGGGTGACAGCATTCTGTTGCTCGGGCAAAGAGTTCTGAGAAATCCAGAGTCCTCCCTGAAGATGTTGGTATTAGGCTTTCAGTCTTGGAATTTGTCTTAGTTTCTGTCTTGAAGAAACTGGATTGGACATGATGTTGGAACAGGTTATTTTTGTTTAATCTAGAGAGCTTATTTTATGGTTAAATAAATTTGCAGCAATTAATTTTATTCAGCATATGTTTAATGAGCCCTTATTAGAAAGTTGCTGGTGTACTAGGCCCTGGGGACACAGGGGAACATCACAGAAGAAACTATGCAGTATGTGGGAACCCTCTGTGCCCTCTTACCAATTTTTTTGTTAATCTAAAACTGTTCTAAAAATGAAGTCTATTTTTAAAAAGAAAGGATGGTCTGTGCCTCCAAGGCCACTAAGGCCCAGCTTCTTATTCCTAACTGAAAATTCAATATAAACTCTAATATGCCTGATCTTTTGGTCTGTACATGGTCAGGCCCAGAACTAGAAGCTAACTTGATTATGGTAGACCTTTTAGAAAGAAAACAGAAGTGCCTGTTGCCTAACCCTCCCTCACTCTTCTGGTTGCTATTTTCAAAATCACAGGAAACACTCTGAAAGTTGTGTCAAAGTGCACCCCTTTAGATGAACTTGGCTCTGCCACAGGCCTGGTGACTTCAGCATGGCAGGAGCTTCCAGAGAGTGGCCTTCCTTGCTTAAGTCAGTGGGCACCACAGGCGACACTGTGAACTGTGTACATCCATGAGACTAGTTAGAATTTTTGCATGTGGCAAACGGCAGAAACCCAAACATGCTGCCCTCAGGCTTAGGCATAGGCAGGGAAGTTCGAATGATGGCAACGTGACATGGTTCTCGCTTTACTGCTTTTGCACATGCGCTGTCTCAGAGCGTGTGTCTCAGCTCTTTTCTCCTCTTGGTCACAAGAGAGCTGCAGCCTCAGAAGCCTCATATTCCCAGATCTGGGTCCAGAGGAAGAGTAAAAGTTTTTCTTTCCTAAGGCCCCAGCATATAGCATCTGGAGCCCTAATGCTCTGGTTGGTTAAATGCCCATTTTTTAACTAATCACCGTGGCCAGGGCGGGTAGGATATATTGACTGGCTTAAACCAATCAGAGCCCTTATCTGAAGCTGGAATGGGATCAATTCCACTTCATCAGCCCGCTGAGGTTAAGGGAGAGGTAACCTCTTAAAGGAAATCTGGTCATTGTTGGGAGGAGGAGAGGTTATGGGCACCTTTGCCACAGTCTTTGGTGTTCTCAGCCTTCCTTTCTTTTCTTTTTAAAAATAGACTTTATTTTTAGAACAGTTTTAGATTTACAGAAAGATTGGTGAGATAGCACAGAGGGTATCCCACATACTGCACAGTTTCTCCTGTTATTAACCCCTTACATTGTATGGCACATTTGTTATTACTAATGAAACAATAGTGATACATTATTATTAAGTAAGGTTTATCCTTAATTCAGATTTTCTTATTTCTACCGAATGCCCTTCTTGTATTCCTGGGTCCCATTCTGTGTGCATCACAGTGAGTTGTCATTCTTCTCAGGCTCCTCCTGACTGTGTCAGCTTCTCCTGTCCTTGGTATCCCCTTCCTTCATCGCGTGACTTAAAATCAAGTGTTACCTTTATCAAATCAGTGTGTCCATCTCATTGTGGGAGCTGAAGAAATGACTTGTTCGGTACAGACACACCTCATTTTGCTGTGCTTTGCTTTATTGTGCTGCATAGATATTAAGTTTTTTTTTTCAAATTGAAGGTTTGTGGCCACCCTGTGTCCAGCAAGTGTACCAGTGCCACTTTCCCAACAGCACTTGCTTCTTCTGTATCTGTGTCACATTGTGGTAATTCTCACATTATTTCAAGCGTCTCCTTACTGCATCTGTCACGGTGATCTGTCATCAGTGATTACTTGCTGAAATGAAAGCTCAGATGGTGGTTACCATTTTTTTTTGCTATTATTAATATACAACTACATGTGCAATACTATGGTCACTAGACTTTCCCTATTATCAAGTCCCCACCACACACCCCATTACAGTCACTGTCCATCAGCGTAGTAAGGTGCTATAGAGTCACTACTTGTCTTCTCTGTGTTATACTGCCTTCCTCGTATCCCCCTACCCCATCCTCACCCCTGCTACATTATGTGTGCTAATTGTAATAGCCCTTTTTCCCCCTTATCCCCCACTTCCCACCCATCTTCCCCAGTCCCTTTCCCTTTGGTAACTGTTAGTCCATTCTTGGGTTCTGTGAATCTACTGCTGTTTTCTTCCTTCACTTTTTTCTTTGTTCTTATACTCCACAGATGAGTGAAATTATTTGGTACTTGTCTTTCTCTGCCTGGCTTATTTCACTGAGCATAATACACTCTAGCTCCATCCATGTTGTTGCAAATGGTAGGATTTGTTTTCTTCTTATGGCTGAATAATATTCCATTGTGTATATGTACAACATCTTCTTTATCCATTCATCTACTGATGGACAGTTAGGTTGCTTCCATTTCTTGGCTATTGTAAATAGTGCTGCGATAAACATAGGGGTGCAGATGTCTTTTTCAAACTGGGCTGATGCATTCTTAGGGTAAATTCCTAGGAGTGGAATTCCTGGGTCAAATGGTATTTCTATTTTGAGTTTTTTGAGGAACCTCCATACTGCTTTCCACAATGGTTGAAGTAGTTTACATCCCCACAAGCAGTGTAGTAGGGTTCCCCTCTCTCCACATCCTTGCCAACATTTGTTGTTGTTTGTCTTTTGGATGGTGGCCATCCTAACTGGTGTGAGGTGATATCTCATTGTGGTTTTAATTCGCATTTCTCTGATGACTAGTGATGTGGAGCATCTTTTCATGTGCCTGTTGGCCATCTGAAATTCTTCTTTGGAGAAGTGTCTGTTCAGCTCCTCTGCCCATTTTTTAATTGGGTTATTTGCTTTTTGTTTGTCGAGGTGCATGAGCTCTTTATATAATTTGGATGTCAACCGATGGTTAGCATTTTTTAACAATAAAAAAAGTATTTTTTTAATTAAGGTATGTACATTTATTAAGAAATAATGCGATTGTGCTCTTAACAGACTACAGTATAGCACAAATGTAACTTTTAAATGTACTTGGAACAAAAATTTCATTTGCTTTACCGCGATAGTCACTTTATTGCAGTGGTCTGGAACCCAACCTGCAGTATCTCTGAGGTGTGGCTGTATTGGAATTAACAAAAGCTGGCTTTCCTGGTCTGAGTTCATTTCACGGTCCTCTCGGCAATTCAGATCTTAAACTGGAATTTAGTTCAAGTTGGAGGGGTGATGTTCTAAGCATGAAATTATAGGTGCTGTTGGGGAAGGTGGTGGTAATGGGACTGGGGGGAAAGAATATGCTATTGAGCCATCGGGGTCTTCATGGCACATCTGAATTCATACTATAGAGACAGGCTCATGTAGAGTCATGGGGAGAACCTTGACAAAATAGAGGATAGGACTCAGAAGATAGCAACTGTGGTAGAGTGTTTGGGAGGGAAAATTATTAGTCAAAGATATAACAGTTGCTGTAAATAGCCTGCTTCATCGTGTCAAAGGAAAAGTATATTTGGAAAGGGAAGCTGGGGCTCCAGCAGAAGAGAAGAGGTGATTTCTGTTTATTTCTTCATAGCACCTAGGGCCGGGGCAAGGGTCGATAATTTTCTTTTTAAGCCTGGTTTAGTGACCTGTAATTAACAAATCAATACTTAGCCCCTCACAGTTTGCTGACAGCCAGCGGTAACCTTTAGCCCTGGAACCAAGACCGAGATTGTTCTAGCAAATTCTGGTTCTTTTCATCATTTTATGCTGTGCTTCCTTCATCCTTCAGCGCTAGAGGGAGGAAGTGACAAGCAGTTCCTGAAACTGAGAGAGGGAGCGTGTGGAGCTCTAGGAACGAATCGCGTGGAGTTTGCTGTCCCAGGCACCAGTCGGTGTTTAGTCTTGGCCAAGAGTGGGACTCTTGTGTCCTCTTTGAAGAAGCCTCATCTTGGATAAGACGCGGAGGCTGCCAGTGGTCTCCCCCTTCCATAAACAAGTACGGACTCCTGCTGGGGGCCAAGCATGGGCTCAGTCCGACCCTGAGCACACCCGTAAGCAGGCAGAATCCGTGTCACATGTCCCAGGTATTCTTTTTCCGCCTCTCTTCCGTTGCTGACCTGACCCCTCCCTCCTCAAGCTGCAGGGCCTTTCCGCTCAGATGCACACACTCTTGTTTCCCTGTCAGAGCTCACTCTTAGGAAAGGACCTCACAAACCTATTTGCCTCAGGATAGGAATATCTGAAAATGCCAACCCATGTTAAGGAATGAACCTTTCATTGTAGAATGTCAGGCACCAGGCTGCAGTGACTAGGGCGTGGACGGGAGACAGAGTTTCAGGAGGGGTCCTTTCCATCCCAGTGCCCCTGAAACGTGGCCAGAAGGACTCAGCTCCTGCCCTGCGTGTGAACAGAGCTGGGAACCGTGGTCAGGATCAGCGCCCTGCTCAGCTGCAGTGAACTAGAGAAAGCCTGTTTTTTCCCAGGTGGGACTCTCATGTGTTTGATGCGGGGGTCTTGCAGTTCTCTCAGCATATTACGGAGAAAAACAGCCACCTGTCTCACTGTTCTGTATTTCAGGTACAGGTATTCAGTTCAGTAAAGATTTTCTGAGCATCTACCTCTGCCGGGTAATGTGTGAAGCTCTGGGGTAGGTCAGGTAGCACTGCCTGCCCAGGCGTGGGGTCTCATCTGCGATGCCTACACACCAACAGGCCATTCTGCCAAGAGGCCCAGCAGGGAGTACATTCTTCTCTGGTGACAGGACAAGTGGAGGGAAGAGTGAAGCCGAGAGTGGAGGGTGAATCCAAGCTGGGGAAGACTGCTTCAGAAGCAGCTGGAGGTTCAGCAGTGCCTTGTTGGATTTGACAGGAAAAGCTGGAGAGAAGGAAAGTCATTCCCAACGGGAAGACTAGCCACGAGGCGCATGACCTGGTGAGGGCATAGCCGGAGGAGCACAGAGGAGAAAGGGAAGGAGAGACTGTGGGCAGCGCCGTGGGGCCGTAAGGATCCAGCACTGAATTCAGAGAGACCTGGGTTCTGGCTCTGTCTTCACTGTTTATCAGCGGCGTGACTCTAGACATTTCACTTAACTATTCTGTGCCTTATTTTCTGCAAAATGGAGATAATAACAGTATCTGACTT
Organism: Phataginus tricuspis; assembly: GCA_029783875.1. NCBI lineage: Eukaryota > Metazoa > Chordata > Mammalia > Pholidota > Manidae > Phataginus > Phataginus tricuspis. Next base: position 1,829,020 of record JAQQAC010020790.1, on the reverse strand, counting down.
GTAAACTGTTGTCAGGATTAAAAGAGATACTTAGGGTATGTTCTTGGAAAAGTTCACGACATGCTGCAATGGCTCAAAAAGTGTCCTTGTTTGGTTAGGGTACCACTAGACATTGTACCAAAGAAACCTCCGAATTTCAATGCGTAGCAGAATAGAGCTCTATTGTGCACTCATATAGCAGTCCTGTCAGGATGTTCCTGTTCTCAGGGGTTCTCAGTTCAGTGACTTCGCCGTTCCCTGGCATTTAGTGCCCTTGGCATTTAGTCAGCAGATGGAGGCGGGAACAACACGGCTCTTCTTAACCTTCCACCCAAGCCTGAAAGCAACACACAGCACTTGGTGAGAACAGGTCCCACAGTCCTACCTGACTGGCAGCTGCTTCCCAGAACTGTGTCAGGAGGGGAGAGTGTGGGTTTGGGTGAACAGTGAGCTGCCCCAGCCTCTTTTAGCGAGGAAGATGGTGAAGAAGAGGCTGGGGAGGCTGAGGTCTGGTCATGGGGCACTCGGTTCTCGATTGAGGATCTAGATTTTGCTCGAAGACACATTGTGGCTGGGGGAGCAATGATTAAACTCACTCCTTAGGTACCATCTGAAATTCAGTGCTCAGTTTCTCAGATTCCCTGGGTGGGACTCTGAACTTCCCTAGGCCCAGGGGTCAAGTGGTCATCTTGTTTTCTTGTCATTGCCAAAATGAAGTGGGCGCTAGGATTTATAGCTTACATATGGCTTTTGAGTTGGTTTATTAGAGTGAGTTCATGCAGAGGGTTAGCCAAATAGCCCTCCAGGTTGAAAAATAATAACACTGCAGCTTTATCTCTGCTTTTATCTGAGGAGCTACAAAGCACTTTACAAAGCCTGACAGCATCCCCCTGAGGTGACTAATATTATAGCTATTTTAACAGGGAGACTTTATCTCTATTACAACTTAGTATAAAGCCACTCTGAAAACACCCTGGCCAAGGTTAAAAATTCTGTTCAGGAACCAGAAGTCATTGGATGCAAGCTCTGTTTTCCATTCTTCCCAAGAGGAACTATATAGAGGTCTATATTTTATCATTATTATGATTTTCTTGCCCGTATCTCTGGTACATTTCTGCATACAGGAGACCAGTGGGGCCATTGCAACCCTTTCAGACATTTCAGCAGAAAATAATTTTCTGTAGGAAGCTGCCATTCCCTTCCCAGAGGAGTGACACTGCCCTGTGAATCCAGAAGGACAAAAGCAGAATCTCCCTTCTTAACTGAGCTCATACGTGAATTTATGCTGAAAGCACTGGGGGTGGGGGTGGGGAGGCCACCCACGGTATCTTTGTAGGTGTTCTTGTTTCTGAAAATCAGAATTTTGGCTCCTTTAGGCACATTCTCCCTGGTGTCTCTTTTTCATTTCTGATAATAGTAATTACATACTTTGGAGACAAACATCCTTTAGAATCCAGACATCACTACTCTCATCACGGGCCAATTTGGGGTGGAGAGAGTTTCTCTTTTAGGTATTAAGTACAAAACCTTTGTTCTGGTGCTGTAGATCCACTCCTTCAGACTCTGAGATAGATATTTGCATGTAAGACATTTGTGGGAGAATACTGTCATGAATCAACCATATAAGGGAGCAAAGGAAGTAGGGCAAAGGGAGAAACTGAACTCTGAGTTGGTTGTAACAAGACCTCAGCCAGTGCCACTGGGAACTCAGGAACTGAAGTGGCCCATCGGTTGTCCGGAGCCGAGGTAAGAGGACCTGGCTTTTGTATCCTGCACAGGCTGGCCCTTGAGTATGGGCTGCCCATGGGAGGTGGTATGACTTTGAGCAAGGAAGCCTTCTTCAGCCAAGAACAATTCCGGGAGGAATTCTGCTGTGCAGCACCAGTGGCCAACATTCCTGGCATCTGGTGTAATGGGGGTCTTGGTCTTGAAGGGCGGCCTGGGCTGCGCACCAGGTCGTCTGCTGTAGCTCATCCCTCGCACACTCAGATCTGTAGTCTTCAAATATTAAGTTCACCCCATTTGGTAACAGGTCTTCAAGAATTCTGCTTAACCTCTTTCTGGTTATGAGGAAGTTAGAAGATGAACCTTAGCCCCTGCACTGCAGCTGGTCCACAGCCACACCAATACTCATCATTTTCCTCCTCAACTACCCGCCCCTCAACCCCTAGCAGTTGTACAGTTCAAAATGGCTTATCCTGTGAGGCGACCCAGACCCTCGTCCCTGAGGGGTCTGAATCCCTGGTCCGTGCCCTTCCTGGTCTGTGACTGCTATATTGACCTTCAACATTGGGCAGGAGAGTAGCAAGAGACACCCTGGTAGACACGTGGTCAGAGGGAAATATTGCCTATGGGCAGTGCAGGACCTGTAGACCGGAAGAGCCCAGAGCCGTGAGGGTGGGAAACTGAAGTGTGTGGTGGGAGTGATAATAGCGAGGCCGCTCCCACTGCCCCTTGGTTCCATGTCCGTGGATTCTGACTGCTGACGCCGCACTGTCCTTGGAGGCTGTCATCTCCAAGCCGGTACCTCCATGAGCCTTCCAAACTGCACTGAGTCCGGCAGCTGCTGGTTGTGAAGCAGGTGGCACGAGCCCTGGATCCCACCGCCGCCAAGTAGCTGCTTGGTTTTCCCAGGTGATGGTTTTCCCAAGCCATATGGGGGATCACTGACCTTTCTTACTAGCAGATGAGATATTTGTCAGTAGTGGCATCTAGGTAAGACTTGGTGTGAGGGATTCCCATGCTTTTAGGCCCACGCACACCCCCATCCCTGCCAGCACAGCTACTTTGTTCATTTGGCCATTGTGCCCCAATGGTCATGGCCAATGACAGAGGCCCGTTGTCATCATTCTGTCTCCTTGGTTACCAAGGGCTATTAGTGTCCAGGGTCCTCAAAAGGTCTCAATGTTCTCTTTTTTCTGTGTATGGTTAATTAACTCAGCGATCACAGATCCCTTTGGGGAGAACTGAGGACATAGTATCATGTGCACATACCATGGTGTTTTAAGATCTTTTCTCCCGGTAATTCAGCTGAAAGCTTGCTCAGGTGTGAAAATTGTGTGAGGGATTAAAAAAGTATTGAATAATTACTATGAACTTCTTAGTAATCCATCCTTAATTTCTTTTGATTGTATGGTGGGCCGCCTGCCTGTCTTGCTCCTGGAGATGGTGCGTCCTGTTAACCAAATCCATGGCTCTCTGTAGGGGAAGTGTCCCTGGCAGCCACTCTGACTTCCCATTTACTATAATAATTTTATCTACTTTGTTTTTATGGTTAAAGGCCACACCTGGCCTCTGTTATTTTGGGAATGTCATTTTACTGTGTGGGAGTCCAGTTCTATAGCAACATCTCCTACCATTAGCCCTAGACTTCAGAGGATGTCCACTACTGAGCCGCTCTGTGATATTGATATCCCTATCAGAAGCACATTCCTTATAATTTTGGACACTCAAAGTGTCTTCTGAGACCTCTGAGTCCACTGAACATAGTTGACTGAAGGGTTTTCCAACCTTACGTACTGGTCCTCATACATGCGCATATACAGAGATCCTCAGCTTATTCTGACCTCTCTCCTCCTCCCCACTTCCAACTACCTGAGGGAAGTCTTTTTATATTCTGCCAAGGAGTCCCTCTGAATTTACATTTCTCCTTAACCTAATAATCAGTTACCCTCAGTCTTTCTTTCACTGTCTTTGCTCATGGTCCCTCAGAGGGAAACAACTCTGAGATGGAAGTTCTTGTGCAGAATTTTGGGGGTATGCTTTCAGGAACATTGCTCATGTAGGAATCACAGCAGCAGGACTGGGCAGAAGGGAGAAGGGAAACAGTAAAAAAAATTGAAACAGAGGTTTCAGACGATCCCACTGAGAACTCTGGGATCAGAGTTCTATCTGAGATGTTGTAAATTAATCAAAGGAACATTGCCTTTATATTCCTACATTGACCAGTCATTGGATGTGGACCGACATGAAGAGGGTATGTGCTCTTGGTGAAAGCAGTTCTTTTTAGCCAAGGAAAATTCCCAGCTATGAGCCAGTACTCCAGAAATCAGAAAACGAGTCCTGTGGTCCTGAAAGAATACGGCATCCACCACAGCTGGTATCAACCAGGGTGAGCTGTCACCCCACAGTGTAAGTGAGCACAAGACTTACAACTCAAAGACTTTTCATATCATCTCTCAAGAGGAAATGGGCTGATGGGTCTTCAGTAGTAGAAAGACTAGACCTAATATCCCGGTAATGCACCCTGGAAGAAGATAAACACTCAATACTAACAATAAGGATAATAATAGTAAATTTTTATGAAGTGCTTACTCTGTGCCAGACACGTTCTTTTCACAGAATAATGCAATTACCCTACAAATAACTCTATGTGATAATAATATAATCTTCATTATCATAGATGAAGAAAAAACTAAAGCACGAAAAGATAAGAAGGTTTTTCAAATTTGCACAGCTATAGTGATAATAAGGGGTAGACCTGTGATTTGAACCCAGGCTTAATTTCAGAGCTCAAGTTCATAATCAGGACATTATTTTACTCTGATTGCTGTAAATGGTAGCTATTATTTTTATTATATCTTGTTATATCCTTGACATACAGTAATGTTATAAGAAAGGAATTGTTCGAATTTACATTTAAATGACAATTTGATGGATGGATCCCACTTTAAAAATGATAAATACATGTTATATGAAAGGAGAAAAAGTTAGCACTCCCCTCAATAAGGATGGAAGAGGTTCTTGGGCCTGATAACACGCATATGGTTCAGGCATCACCACCTACTATGTGGCATCTAACCATTTTTTTGTAAGAATGCAAAAAAAAAAAAAGATAAATATATCTTTTGTGTCTTCTCGTAGAGATGTGGTTCTACAAATTGGCTATATATAAAATCACCTGGATAATTTTTAAAACTCCTATCACTCAGGCCACATGGCAGAACAATTCAATCAGAATCTCGGGGTGAGACCTAGATGTCAGTATTTTTCTGGAAGCCCCCCGGTGACTGCGGTGTGCAGCCACACTTGAGAACTGCTATTCTAGGGCTCCGTCCGTCTGCCTCTCTGCTTCCCAGCAGGGCTCTGCACCTGGCTTCTAAGGGAGCATTTTCAGGGAGTCGTAGAGCTCAAATCCAAACCCAGACATTCTGGTTCTAGAGTCCACGTGGTTGACTGTTACACTATGCCACTATCTGCTGGGTACCGCCATCCATTACTTGACTCATACGTGCCAAACTAAACTCTTTAACTCCCCCGACCCCCGGCTGTCTCCTGTGCCCTGCCCTCCAAAAAAGAAAACGAATGTTCCCATTCTCCTGCACTCTTGGTCTTTAATTAAGGTACCTAACATCGAAGCTTCATTTGATGTTTCCATTTCCTTTGGCCCTTGTATGTAAGCAAACTTTTAAGATGTTAGGCAGAAATTAGAAGATGAGCAGTAGGTTAACTGAAGTAGGGAATGTGGATGTGGAAAGTCCAATAAGATTCATGGAGGAAGTGAAGGGTTAAGTAAATATAAAATCCAACGGCTCGCTCCTGTGATCATGCCTTCTCAAATCTCCCACATCTGGCATTTCTCCATCGCTGCTACCATTGCACTAGTCCCTTATAAACTATGGCCCTTATTTTCCAGCTCCTCTCTCTCCCCTCTCATCCATCTCGGATCCAAGTAAAACTGGCTGCAACACAGCTTTGGTCATGGCATCCAAGCCCACCCTGGGTCATTCTCAAATGTGGGAATGATTTTCATGGAATATTAGAAAACAGAAAATAATGTGACTTGATCGAACAGAGTTTTACCTGAATGAAAAGGAATTATGCAAGTAAAAAAACTAGTCATGCCTCGTAGGCCACAGGGTCCAGAACAAGAGGCACAGAGTAGTTGCCTACAGTGGCCAGGAGGAGAACATAGTAGGTGGTAGGGGTTGGGGGAGCCAGGGAACTGAGGCAAAGGAGAGTTTCTGCCCTATGCAAAGGGAGTAGCTACTCTCAAATGAGCATATCTTTTGTGACCTTGTAGTACTGAGGACCTGGTATCACCACCTTTTCCAAGTTCTTTCCAGAAGCCAGAAATTCAAATTTAATGATATCTTCTGGCTTTTAAATGTTGCAAACCAGATTACATTTTTTGCTAGCATAGTACAGACGAACCAACCATGCCCATGGGCTGATGTGTTCTGCAGCCTGTAGTGTGCAAGCAGTGGTCTAACGAAGGTTGTTTTCTCCTCCACATACTCTGACTTTCTGGTTTAATTGTAAATACCCTAAGACCTTGAACTTTAAAGGTAGGTCCTGTAAATCCTAATGAAAAGTGCTTCTCAGCAATCTCTGAAATGAGCTTTATCCTATTAAACAAAGAATGTGTGGCAGGAATGGAGTTGTCCTCTAAGCAGTTATAGGGTAACTAGGTGGACTGTGAAATTTTAATCAAGTAGAAAAGCATGTGTACTTCACTGCGCTGACATTTCTCACAAAGGCAAGTTTCTTTGATTCTAAGCAAGTGGGAAAGGAAGGAGAAAAAAATGGGATCTAACATTACTGAGCATCTAGTATATGCAAAGCATGCTGCTTGATATAATAAGTACGGTATTATTTCTCTCTATAGCCCTAGAAATGTAGCTGGGTGAGCACTTACTTCCCCTGGGCACATTCTCTGTAAGAGTCATAGTTACCATGATGATGTTAAAACAATGATGAGAAGCTATTCACTTTGCTATTAAGATCTTAGTTCTTAGACCATGAGATACATGGAAAAGGTAATCATGGCTAAGTTTTTCTTTTTCTCTTGCGAAAAAAAAAGGTTCAAAGAAGGAAAGTAACTCAACAGATTAAATAGCTAGTAAGGGGATAAACCCAAGATTCATATAACTCTATTTAGTGCTAAAATCTGTGTCCTTTCCATTGTATGCCACCGTTTCTCCACTTTTAATGAAGGGAGTTGAAAATTGATGGTACTGTCCTGAAATCAGTGATCTGAACAATATTATAAATGGAAAAATCAAGGGATCTTAAAATCTATGAACAGAGGTAAAACTCTCAGGTACCTTCTACAACCTTTTAATACAGAGTAGAGCAAATGGGGCAATCACCCCAGCACTCTCACTTGGGTAAGCAGATAAACCATCCAAAATGCCCATTTTCCTCTTCTCTCTGGAGACAGCAGATTACATTCCTAGCCTCCCTTGCAGATTGGTGTAGCAATTTGGCTGGGTTTTGATCATTGGAATTTCAGCTGAAGAGGAGTGTACGTTTCCTAGCCAGAAAGCTTAAAGATGCAGTTGTGGTTCTTACATGATCTTTTCCCCTTTATGGGAGCTAGATGTAAACAATGGCAAAGGAATCTGGGACGTGATAGCAGAGCCACAAGATGGAAAGAACCCAGGCCAATGCATTATCTCATGAAGGAAAGCCACTCACCAACCTGGAGCACACATTGGCCTATGTTAGCAAGAAATAAACTTCAGTGCTACAGGGACCTCATTCCCTTTGAACTATATTTGTTGCTACAATTGATACTGTCCTAATAGTATAAATTGGTACCATGAAATGAGTACTGCTGTATAAAAACCTAAAACATATGGTTTTCTAAATTTGTAGTCAGACAGTAAGGAAATAGGTACTTTAGGCTGTGAAGTTGGAAACCCAGTGACAGAAAAACCACCTGGTTTTCCCTCCTTCATTAGACAAGATATTCAAATAAAAATTGGTTAGTTTGAGATTAAAAATGGAAGGTAATAAAGAGAATCCAGAAATCTGGGGCTTCACTAGGCTTGAAAAACCAACGGTTTCTGAATTTAAACAATAAAAGATAGACTGAAGAAAGCATTCAGCAATAAAAGCTCATACAATTTGTAGTTAGTCAGAGGGAGTCCCAACTTGTGATTTTTTCCCTTCTTTTGAGTGTCTGCCTCCATTTTTCTGGCACAGGGAGGATTAAATATTCATTTAAAATAGTTCAAGAAATATAGAATTCCCTTATTATTTCTAAACTTAGTATCTAAAGTATTTTCCGTTGCCGTAGTCGGTCTACCTATCGTGTGCTCAGACAGTTGGGTGAGCAGCACGATGGTCCCCAAAGGTCTGCGCATCTTAATCCCTGAAACCCGTGAATATGTTATTTTACGTGGTAAAAGGGACTTTGCAGATATGATTAAGTTAACGACTTTGGAATCAGGAGATTTTCCAGGTTGGCCTTAAACAAATAATAAGAGTTCTTTAAAAAGTCAGATAAGCTGTGATGCCCAAAGCAGAGCCTCAGAGTCAGAGATTCGAAGATGTCAGGAGTGCCGGTGGCTTCTACAGGCTGGAGAAGGCGAGGAAACGGATTCTCCCCTAGCACCTTCAGAGGGAACACAACCCGGGGCACCTTGATTTTAGCCTCGTGAGACCCATGCCGTACTTCTGACCTATAAAACTCTAAGGTAATGTGTGTGTGTTGTGTAAGACACTAGGTTGGTGGCAGTTTCTTGTGTTAAAAATTGGAACAGATAGGTAGGGTGAAGGTCACATTTGCTGCAAGAGAGCTTTGCTCAGTCTTGATCAGATAGGCGCTGAGGACATTCTCAGAACATTCTCTGAGAGCTGAAGTGACCAAGGACTTTCAGATATGGCTAAAGTTTAAAGCAATCACCTGTGGTGCAGTACTGGACCCAGTACATTGGGTCACATTGCACTACAATTAGAGTATAAATCTCTTCCAGGCGGGCAGAGACTAAGCACCCTCAAAGTAGTCTCTTTATAACTGAGAGAAATAATAATAACTGAGGCACCAAGACCCAGAAAGACAGTGTAGTATAGTAGCTAAGAACACATACTCTTTAGATTTTCTGTGTTCAAGCTACTTCCTAGCTGTGTGACCTAGAGCAGGTTACTTAACCTCTCCATGCCTGTTTTCCATCTAAAAAAGGATAACAGTGTTATCTTCATAAGATTGTTGTGAGGAGTAAATGAAACTATATGGAAAGCACTCAGAACAAAGCCTGGGATATAGTAAGTGCTCAGTGAGTGTAATCTGGCTCTACTACCTGCTACTTAAAGGTGAGTTTATAGTATTGAGACTTATACCCAGTTATTGGCACAGTCAGGGCCAGTATCCAGATGTCTTGTCTCCTGGTTCAGGAATTTTTTTCCCAGTAGGCAGACTGATGTCCTGAAATAGCTGGTAAAGAAGAAGCAGTTAACCCCTTGTAGTGGAATGAAGGGGCTGAGGCACCAGAGAGACAGTGAAGTGGTCTGGTTTCGCCTACTCCCTGGAGGGCATTCGTGAATCAGTCAGGGTTCTTTGGTCGCAACCGAAGTAGGCTGACTTGCACGTAATTACCTAAGTGAACAGGAGCTCTCTGGCAGGATCAGCCGTGGTGGTAGCGCTCTCAGGATTGATGGGACGCAGAAGCCTCAGCCCCAGTCCCCCAGAAGGAAGGGCAAGTTAGGGTGGGACCATTAAATAAATCCGATTCTTGTGTTCTGTATCCCTTGCTCAATATTCGAAGTCCTGTATAAGGACATTTAACTCAGTGAGCATTAGCCACATGGCCTTCCCCTGGTGTACTGCAGCAGAGAGAAGAGGGATCTAGCCCCTGGCCTCCCCATCATGTCAAGACTCTACTGAAGACTACACCACATCTTGAGTGACCCTTAAAAAGTCTTATGGACAGATGAGTCGGGGAAAACTAGAGGAGAGGATCCTACCTAGGCTGATTCGAGTGGTATAGAAGTGTGCTTGTTGGGGGTGGTTAAAGGAAGAAGTGTAGGGAGTTCTGACAAGAAGCAGCCACGGTGTAATAACAATGTGAAATCTGAGAGTGGAGAAACAGGTGAGTGTGAGAAAGAGGTGAAAAGGGAAATGAAATAAAAATTAAGAGACATTCGCTAGTATATCATAAGGAGGTCTTGAGAATGACCTGGTTGGGGTGTGAAGTGAGAGAGGTGGGGCGTAGCCCAGAAACTGAGGGCTAACAGGCTGACTGCACTTACTGATAACACGAGGAACTGAGCTTATTCATATGTATGCACACAAGTTAAAACCGATTGTGGTCTGATGTAGTGATTCTGCAGAGACCCTTGCACCATTCTTTTGGAATGTCAAGATTTGCATTTACATAGTAGAATGAGCTAGATAAACTCAACCACAGGTGTTTTATGAATAATTAAGCATGCTAGTTGGGAAAAAGAAATGTGATCTAGAAAAAAAATCACCATTAAAATATGATTCTGTGATATACTTAATGCTAATGCATTTATGTAAGTACGTCTGGTGAATGTGTGTTTGCGTGTACGTGAAAAATAATTTGTTTTGGAGTAAGTTGAATAGAAGACCAAGTCTGCCAAGAGTTATAAATGCCATTTTTGAAACCAAAACTGTTGACAGTGGTTCTTAATCTGAATTTTTTTTTTTAACTCTCCATCAGTGAGTGAGGGAGTCAGTTGTGATCGAGGTTGGAAAACAGACCCAGCATTGTCCCTGCTCTCATGGGACTTATGGTTTGGTTGACTCGCATGGGAAGTCTGCTTTTCCAATGCCTAGCATGTGGGAGCGTGAAATACACTAGACATTAGAAGTTGGAAGATGTGAGCTGTTCCATTCTAGTTCCTTCTAACTGTGTGTGACCTCGGACAAGTCACTTCACTTCCAAGACTCCCTGTTGACTCATAGGTAATCTGAAATTGTATATATGTTGATATTCGTATTTTCTGGGGGAGAATGCCTGTAGTTTCATTAGCTTCTCAAAGATCATTTTGCAACTTGAAAGATTCTAAGATTCTAGTGTTTAAAATTTACTCTCAACTATAAATTCTAGTTTTCCTTTTGGAATGTCCCAAACCAGAAATAGTTGCCAGTCTGAGGGCTAGAAAGGAAGGTAAAATGATCTGCTGGATCAACATAATTTTCTAAACATGAAAACTAAGGACTAGATGGCTTATCAAAACTGATGCAAATAGATGAAGATGGGATTTACCAGCAGGTTGCTTGGTTTCTGTTCCCCGGGGCGGGGTGGGGGAGGGGTTTGCACCCACTGGTCTGTGTCGCCTCCTGCAGATTTCCACATGTCTTTCTGACAAGGTCCAACTTGGTTCTCTCTTGAAGCAGATAAGAATAAATGGTGGCCATTCCTTCTTGGTTCCTCTTGATCCTGTCGGCTCTCCCCAGTATGCACCCCAGCTGCCAAAATACAGGGAGGCTATCTGGTGGCAAGCTAAGCAAATTGTAAATGCCCAATCACCACGCTTGTTCTGGGGCTGCCTAAGCAGCAGAAGAGCATAATTGTGCAGATTGCAGCAAGTGCCATTTGGAAAAGGAGGGAGCTGCCTCAGTCAGCTTTCTTTTTAGCTCAATGATCACAGCTGAGCTCCAAGACAAGTAACACAGATTCTTTTTGATAAGGTACAATGGGTTTTTAATTAACTTTTACATTTCTAACTGCTTTTTAACCTGTACCTGATAGCTGTTAGTAGATCTCGTATTCTAGGAAATGTGTCACTAACTAAATCCCTTTCTTCTGGCTATTTATTCTTCCCCTGAAATTAAATAACTTCTGATAGCTTATGAAGACTTTTCCTCCTTTGTTCAAGACATAAACTCCCAGCATCACTGCATGAGTTAAAAAGGGGATTCTGCTTCCTTTCCACTGGTAATCTAGTATAGCGTTGTTACTGAAGGGACTCAGGGCACTAGAATGAGCACGCCACCAACAGTTACGGAGAGTACGGTCTGTGGAGGGATTGTTCCCATTGAAGAGGCAAGGAAAGGCCACTTGTCATGTCCACAATGGTGATGCGGGTAGACATTCTGGGTCTTCGGCTTTCTAGTAAAGTATGTGCTCTTTCTGGGAGCTTGGCCGTAACTCCTGCTCATTTGCCCAGCAATCTACCCATCACCCCTGCCCCTCCCAAGAGTCTGAAATGTTTGTCATTAGAAGGAACTTATACATCAGACTCTAAAGGCTGCATCATTGTCTCTACAAGGCCATCGTTAAAAGTACATTGTAGCTGAAGAGAGAAGACAGTGCATGAGGTGACTGACGGATCCGTGTGTGTGTGTGTGTGTGTGTGTGTGCATGAGAGAGGGGGAAGGAGTGAGGTGGAGGGAGAGGAGGCAGAAAGACTGAATCTTGTTTGAGAGAGGGAGTGGTGTCTCTGAGCATGGGAGGACAGGCCATCAGAATGACCACCACTCTCCAAGTGAACATAAGAGGGTGGTATACCTGGTGTGTCAGAGCTCAGTCTCCAGGTGGAAGTGGATTCTGTCTTTCTGTGTGTTTGTTAAGGACAGCTTTCTGTGGGTATAAGAAGGTTGTATACCCTGTGTGGGTATAAGAAGGTTGTATCCCTGTGTGTGAAAGGGCTTTATCCCTGTGTGGTTAGAGGACAGGGTCCCCAGGTGGAAGAGGATTGAATTCTTGTGTGTGTGTGATAGGGTTGGTTCTCTGTGGCCGTGAGAGGGTCATGACTCTGTGTGAAAGAGAGAACCAGGTTCCTATAGGCATGAAAAGGCAGATACCCAAGTTTGAAAGACTGGGCCTTGTTTATGAGGGAGTGTTATAGTTGTCTTGTTGTATAACAAGCTTCCTAAAACTTAATGTCATATACTAGTGACCCTTTCATTATACCTCACAGCTTTGTGGGTCACAAACATGCATAGGACATAGCAGGGATAGCTCGTCTCTGCTACTACATGACTGTGGCCTCAGCTGGGATGGCTCGAGACTAGATGACTAGAATGACTCTGCTGGGTCATATGTCTGCCCTTCAGTTCTGGCTGTTCCTTGCCTCTTTATTTTCTTGCTTTCCAGTGGTTAGACTTTTGCTTTTTTTTTTTTTAATTAAGGTATCATTGATATGCAATCTTTTTTTATTAAGGTGTCATTGACATACAATCTTATGAAGGTTTCACATGAGCAACATTGTGGTTACTATATTCACCCATATTATTAAGTCCCCCAGACATACTCCTTTGCAGTCACTGTACATCAGTGGAGTAAGATGCTATAGAGTCACTACTTGTCTTCTCTGTGCTCTACTGCCTTCCCTGTGCCTCCCCTACATTATGTGTGCTGATCATACCCCTTAATCCCCTTCTCCCTTCCTTCCCAGCCATCCTCCCATACCCTTTCCATTTGGTAACCACTATTCCGTTCTTAGAATCTGTGAGTGTGCTGCTGTTTTGTTCTTTCAGTTTTGCTTTGTTCTTATATCCCACTAATGAGTGAAATCATCTGATACTTGTCTTTCTCTGTCTGGCTTATTTTACTGAGCATAATACCCTCTAGCTCCATCCATGTTGTTGCAAATGGTAGGATTTGTTTTCTTCTTATGGCTGAATAATATTCCATTGTATATATATACCACATCTTCTTTATCCATTCATCTACTGATGGATGCTTAGGTTGCTTCCATGTCTTAGCTATTGTAAATAGTGCTGCAATAAATATAGGGGTGCATATGTCTTTTTGAATCTGTGATCTTGTCTTCTTTGGGTAAATTCCTAGGAGTGGAATTCCTGGGTTAAATAGCATTTCTATTTTTAGATTTTTGAGGAACCTGCATATTGCTTTCCACAATGGTAAAACTAATTTACATTCCCACCAGCAGTGTAGGAGGGTTCCCCTTTCTCCACATTCTCACCAGCAATTTGTTGTTTCTTGTCTTTTTGATGTTGGCCATCCTAACTGGTGTGAGGTGATATCTCATTGTGGTTTTAATTTGCATTTCCCTGATAATGAACACTGTGGAGCATCTTTTCATGTGCCCACATCTGAATTTCTTCTTTGGAGAAGTGTCTGTTCAGATCCTTGGCCCATTTTTTAATTGGGTTATTTGCTTTTTGGGTGTTGAGACATGTGAGTTCTTTATATATTTTGGATGTAAACCCCTCATCGGGTATGTTGTTTACAAATATATTGTCCCTACTGTAGGATGCCTGTTTGTTCTACTGATAGTGTACTTTGCTGTACAGAAGATCTTTAGTTTGATGTAGTCCCATTTGTTCATTTTTGCTTTTGTTTCCCTTGCCTGAGGAGATGTGTTCAGGAAAATGTTGCTCATGTTTATATTCAAGAGATGTTTGCCTATGTTTTCTTTTAAGAGTTTTATAGTTTCATGACTTACATTCAGGTTTCTGATCCATTTCGAGTTACTTTTGTGTATGGAGTTAGACAGTATCCAGTTTCATTCTCTTACACATAAATGTCCAGTTTTGCCAACACCAGTTGTTGAAAAGGCTATTATTTCCCCATTGTATATCCATGACTCCTTTATTATATATTAATTGGCCATATATGCTTGGGTTTATATCTGGCTCTCTAATCTGTTCTATTGATCTGTTGCTTTTGAGTGAAGAGTTCTGTAGATGTCTGTTAGGTCCATCTGTTCTAATGTGTTGCTCAGTGCCTCTGTCTCCTTACTTATTTTCTGTCTGGTTGATCTGTCCTTTGGAGTGAGTGGTGCGTTGAAGTCTCCTAAAATGAATGCATTGCATTGTAGTTCCCCCCTTTAATTCTGTTAGTATTTGTTTCACATATTTGTGTGCTCCTATGTTGAGTGCATAGATATTTATAATAGTTATATCTTCTTGTTGGACTAACCCCTTTATCATTATGTAATGTCCTTGTCTCTTGTTGCTTTCTTTGTTTTGAAGTCTGTTTTGTCTGATACAAGTAATGCAACTCCTGCTTTTTTCTCCCTATTAGTTGCATGAAACACGTTTTTCCATCCCTTCATATTTAGTCTGTACATGTCTTTGGGTTTTAAATTAGATTCTTGTAGGCAGCCTATAGATGGGTCTTGCTTTTATATTCATTCTGTAACTCTATGCCTTTTGATTGGTGCATTCTGTCCATTTACATTTAGGGTGATTATCGATAGATATGTACTTACTGCGATTGCAGGCTATGGATTCGTGGTTACTAGAGGTCCAAGAACTGCTTCTTTACTGTCTAACAGTCTAACTTAACTCACTAATTACACTACTACAAATACAATCTAAAGGTTCATTTTTTTCTCCCCTCTTTTTCTTCCTCCTTCACTCTTTATATGTTAGATGTCATATTCTGTACACTCTGTGTATTCCTTGATTGATTTTTTGGTAGCTGATTTAATTTTGCATTTCCATAGTAGTTAATTGTTCTACCTCCTTCACTGTGGTTTTATTACCTCTGGTGACAGCTATTTAGCCTTAGGAACACTACCATCTATAGCAGTCCTTAAAAAATACCCTGTAGAGATGTTTTGTTGGAGGTAAATTCTCTCAGCTTTATCTTATCTGGAAATTGTTTAACCCCTCCTTCAAATATAAGTGATAATCTTGCTGAGTAGAGTATTCTTGGTTCTAGGCCCTTCTTCTCCATTGCATTAAATATATCACGCCACTCCCTTCTGGCCTGTAAAGTTTCTGTTGAGAAGTCTGATGTTAGCTTGATGTGTTTTCCTTTGTATGAGATCTTTTTTCTCTCTCTGGCTGCTACTCTGTCCTTGTACTTGAATTTTGCCATTTCAATTATTATATGTCTTGTTATTTTCTTCTTAGGGTCCCTTGTGTTAGGATATCTGTGCATGTCCATGGCCTGAAAGACTATTTCCTTCTCCAGCTTGGGGAAGTTTTCAGCAGCTATTTCCTCAAAGACACCTCCTGTCTCTTCTTCTTCTGGTGCCCCTATAATACGAATATTGTTCCATTTGGATTGGTTGCAGAATTGCCTTATTATTTTTTCTTTTCCTTGAGATCCTTTTTCCTCTCTTTGCCTCAGCTTCATTGTGTTCCTGTTCTCTAATTTCTATTCTATTTACCATCTTCTCTACCTCTTCTAATCTGCTTAAAAAACCCTCCATTGTAAGCATTTCTGTCTCTTTCTTGAAGTTGTCCCTGATATGTTGAATATTTTTCTGTAGCTCCATGAGGATGTTTATGGTTCTTGTTTTGAAATCTTTCTCAAGAAGATTGGTGATTTCAGTTTCACAAGCCCCTTTTCTGGTGTTTGAAGGATTTTGGATTGAACAAGCTTCTTCTGCCACTTCATATTCCTACTGAATAATATGGAATAATAACTTCGTGTAGGCAGCGCCCTCTAGTGCCCAGAAGCTCTACTCTCTGGAACTTCCCAGCCCCTGGAGTGATGGTGAGCATCACAGACAAATGGTACCAGTGTCTGCTGGGAGGAAAGATTTCTTTCCTGCTTCCCGGCCACATTACCTGCCTTCATTGCCACGGCCAGTGAGCTGACCATGTAGAGAGCAGCCTCTGAATTACACCCCTATAGCTTCTGTATTCGGGGCTGCCCTCCACCTGGCCTGGCCTGATTCAGTATATGCTGGGAGAAATGAGGGGCAGGCTGTGTATAGCAGTGGGGGCCATTGGGGCTGCGTTGCCAGCCAGGTGGATGGAATGCCCGAAGCTCCTGAAAGTTCCAATTCTTCTGGGATGAGTGTGCCAGGACAGTTTTGTCCACCTGTCCTTCTCCTGAGCAGAAAGCTCTGTGTAATCCTTGCCCCTGTAGCAGCCCTCTTACTGTTGGGAAGTCTTTCAAATTGCCCACCTTTCTTTTGTCCCATAGCAGCTGAGCAGCTGGTGTGGGTACCTGTTCTCCACAAGTGGCTGGAATCTCAGTCTCTCTGAGTATTCTGCCTATCTTTGCTTTCCAACCCCTCTAATCTCCAAAGCACCATGTGATGTGGGTTCATGCTCCTAGAATAGATCTCCAGAGTTGGGTATTTAGCAGTCCTGGGCTTCTACTACCTTCCACTCCATTTCTCTTCCTTCTGCCTGTGAGTTGGGTGGTGGGAGGGCTTGGATCTTGCCGGATCGTGGCTTTTCTACTTTACCCTTTTCTGTGAGGTCTCTCTTTTCCCCATATGTAAGCCCTCTGTTTCAGTCTTCTTTCTGGTAAGTCTTTCAGAATTAATTGTATTTGCTGTATTTTTGTGTTATATATGGTTTTGAGAGATTTCTGCCTCACTTCTTTTTCCCCCTCCTGTTCCTTGCCTCTTTATGTTGCACCTGCTGTCACTGGAATGTTCAAGAGGGCATCTTCACTCTGATGTTTGGTACCTGGGTTCAGATGGATGAGACAGCTGAGATTGACAACTCATGACTCCTAGTGTATCTTGAGCTTCTTATGAGGTGACTGGAGTCCTCCAGAGCTAGTGCTCTAGAAGGCAGGAAGTTGGAAGCTGCGTTTCTCAAGGCCTGAGCTCTGAAAATGGCAGTGTCACTTCTGCCATATGCTGTTGGTTAAAATAGTCACAGAGCCCATCCAAATTCAAGGGGATCCTCTCTTTCAGTGGGAAGAATATAGGAAAATTTGTGTCCATATTCATTCTGCTGTAATGATAGATGAGTCTCTATGTGTATATCCTCAGGTATGTGAGAGGGCAGGATGTGTGGGTGTGTGCATGTGTGTGTGTATGCATCTGTGTGTTGAGAAGGTGATTCTTGTTGGGTAGACTCCAGAGACAGATTAGCCATGTGGGTATGTGCTCTAGGGAGGAGAACCTGACGGAACAAGGAGGTTTTTGAGTGGGTCTGAATCATTCCATGCTTCTGCATTCTGCACATTACTGGCTATACCTGTCACCTCTTGTATCCTTAGGTGCAAACTGATGCTCTAAAAGGTGCCATGCAGGTCCTGCTGTAAATCTCAGATTGAGAATTGCTAGGTGGCAGGTCTTCCTTAGCTTTCACTCTGGGTTTGCTTCCCTGGTCTTGCACATTCATTTCCAGGTTGACAAACAGCACACACTTCTGCACTGGGTAGTGTGTCTCTCTGTGAGGAGCTTGGCCAACTGTGAAGTTAGAGGGGACTGTTCTCACTTCTGACATTCACTGAAAGTTCAGAGGGTTCTCCAAATCACCTTCAGTTTCAATAATTTGCTGATAGGACTCACAGAACTCACTGAAGCTATTATGCTCATGGTTATGGTTTATTACAGGGAAAGCAGGGCATAAAGCACCTAGGGGGGATGCCGGGAAGTGCCGAACATGGGGCTCCCACTGTTCTCTCCCCTTAGAGTTAAGCCATGTTACGTTCTGACACCAACATGTCAATGTGTTCAATACTCTGTAAAAGCACACTGAGTATTGCCAACTAGTAAAGCTCCCCAAGCCTTAGCATTCAGAGTTTTATTGGGGCTCCATTATGTTGACATGATTGATTAGTTTCCCATGTGGTTGATATCAATCACCAGGCCAACTAATACTACGTCATCAAAAGCTCCCACCCTAAATCACATTGACAGTCTTTCTCAAATGGTCAGTCCCTACCCTTATTCATATTGTCAATAATTGGCTAGCTGAAGAACTGCAACCAAGAGAAGATGACCTCAGGGTGCTGAGGGCAAAGGCCAGACCTCTTTTTCACTAAGGTCAAGTTCCTTACTATGCAGTCTCATTAAAGGAGGCAGCCAGCAGTGAGGATGGGTTCCCCTCATCCACAGAATGCTCTGAGAGTACATCAGAATGCTCTGAGTGACACCCACAGAATGCTCTGAGAGTGCATCAGAATGCTCTGAGAGTGCATCAGAATGCTCTGAGTGTGCATCAGAATGCTCTGAGTGTCATCCACAGAATGCTCTGAGAGTGCATCAGAATGCTCTGAGTGACACCCAAGTACTAGGACAGCACGTTTCTTTACAGAATGTGAATTCTGGCAACTTTAATGTTTCTGCTTCCAAATTGTAAAATGTTTCATGTTGTCTTCTTATCTTTTTTTCAGTGTTCTTTGCAGTCCTCTGCTAATCCTGGGTACCACCTTTCCTTTGTCTGAAACATTAAGAAAATGAAGTGGATGGGGAGTACCTCAACTTCTCTCTACTGCAAAATTTTTCTTCTTGTCTTCATCTTCTCGATTCCCTCCTTTCCGGCTCAGGGGCAGGTGTGCTGGCCCGGCCGGTCCCCCGCTCGTGAGGTTCTGGGCTCCCTTTCCGGCTCAG